>BQNB010025895.1:0-59150 GCA_026074375.1 Tanacetum coccineum
TATAGTCATAATTTTAGTTTAAGAGATAGCTTTAATAATCCATTGTCTATCCTCCACTAATTTCTCGACTAATAATATAAAAAACTTTGAAGAAAAACTTGAGAGTGGGAAATCTAGACTTTTATTGCATTGTAACTTTAATCATGGAAGAAACTTACCAAAGACTCAATAGTCCTCCAATAAGGACCCAAATCCGCTAGCAGCACCTTCTTACGTAATTCCTTGACTAATAAAATAAAAGACTTTGAAGAAAACTTGGAGTGGGAAGACTAGACTCATATTGCATTATAATATAGCATCACCTATAATATAGTTTAAGGGATAATGGTCCAAGATGTAAGCAATTTACTTGACACCTTCCTCTTGGCTGTACCTCACTACTTGGTACAGAACATCTATATAATTACGATCGAGCACATCATATAAGGCTAAGTGTTATGCTGACCGCACATGCGACCGTCACCTCAGCGCCAACTCAGCTTTCTCTCTCCTGGACCAAACACAGACTAAACACCCGTAATGATGACCGCAACGGCGACCGACCACTTTTTTTTTTAGATTAAAATTTTATAAAAATAACATTACATTAATAATTCAAATACATTTAAAAAATATTACAATAAAAATTTAAAACTTAAACTAAAATTAATTATTAATACGATTGAATAAGGACATCTCAATTTGTGTCAAAACAGGACATTTTTTCAGAATTTTTTAACACGGCTCTAACGTAAAGGCATAGTAAATAAAGATGAGAAATATAATAGAAAAGTGGTTTGAATTTATGTATAAAATGGTAAAATAAATGGGGTATTTATAGGATTAAAAGTGATTAAATTTTAAAAGTTTATTTATTTTTTATTTTCTAAAAGCATAAATTGAGACCCACAACAATAAACAATAGAGAAGCAAACAAAATTTCTGTTGCTTTCCTTTGAATTCTTCGGTCGCTACACGGACCAAACAAATGACATGGTCTTCTTGAACGCGTTCCATTTTCTTGTGTGTTATGGTAACAGACGCGTTGTCCACCTAGGACGACCGACCGAAACAAACACCCCCATAACGTTCAGCCTAACGAAAGAAACAATAGTCCGCCAATAAGACTCAGTACCTTGTATCGTAATTAACTTGTTTTGTTTTGTGTTTGATTAGATGCGTGACGGAAAAACCTCAACCGACCGATCAGGTCTATTTTTAATAGTATCAAAACAAGGTTTTTTGCTTTGGTCATTTTCAACAACATAATTATGAGCTTGAAAAAAAGGCTGCACGTTTCTATATCTACTTGGGTTTCAACAACATATATATAATACTAACTTTTTTTACCAAACCACGAATTACCTTGGTTCTTAGCTTCAAGTGATAGATGGTGTTATTTATTATTTCTTTTTCAAACTATTGTCGTAGACTAAACAATCTTGTTTTGAAAATTTTGGGTTACCCACATATATAAAAATACTCAATATATTAAGTAAAATTGAGAAAAATGTAACATTGTAATAAGTTATAATAGACTGCATGTTTCTATACGCTTTATACGCTTTTGTCCGTTTTTATACGTTCTCGTCGGTATTTATACGTTTTCATTCGTTTTTATACCTTCTCGTCAGTTTTTATACATTTTCGTCGGCTGTTATACCTTTCATCCGTTTTTATACGTTTTCTTCCGTTGTTAGACGTTTTCGTCCGTTTTTGTACGTTTTCAGCCGTTTTTATACGTTCTCGTCCGTTTTTCTACGTTTTCGTCCATTTTTATACGCTTTCGTCTGTTTTTATATGTTTTCGTCCGTTGTTAGACGTTTTCGTCCGTTTTTATACGTTTTTGTCCGTTTTTATACTTCCTCGTCAGTTTTTATACGTTTTCGTCCGTGTTTATACGTTGTGTCTGTTTTTATATGGTGTTGAACGTTTTCGTCAGCTTTTATACGTTGTTATCCATTTTCGTCTGTTTATTTACGTTTTCACCCATTTTATATGTCTTGTTAGTTTTTATACGTTTTCGTCCGTTGTTATACGTTTTATACTTTTGTGGCTGATTTTATACGTTTTAGTCCGTTTTCGTCCGTTTTTGTGCGTTTTCATCGGTATATTTACGTTTTCATCTGTTTTATACATTTTCGTCCGTTTCTATATGTTTTAGTCATTTTTTATACATTTTCGTCCGTTGTTATACATTTTTGACCATTTTTAAACGTTGTTGTCCGTTTTTGTACGTTTTTCACGGTTTTCGTACGTTTTTATTCGACTGTATATGTATTTATACGTATTTGTACATTTAATGCATTTTTGTAACGAATGAAAACGTATATAACTTACAAAAACGTATAAAACGAACTAACAGATATAAAAACCAATGAAAACGAATAAAATCGTATAAAGACGTACTACAACGTTTTAAACGGACGAAATTGTCCAAAACGGACGAAATCCTATAAAAACAAACAAAAACGAATAAAAATGGACGAAAACGTATGAAAATGGACGAAAACATACAAAAACGTACAAAACCAGAAAATTGCATACAAAACGAACGAAAATGTAAAAATACGAACGAGAACGTACAAAAACGGAGAAAACCCTACAGAAAACGGACGAAAACGTATAAAAACGGATGAAACCATATAAAGACTCTCGAAAACGTATAAAAACGGATGAAACCGTATAAGAGCGCACGAAAACGTAAAAACAGGCAGAAATGTATAAAAACTAACGAAAACGTATAAAAAGGGGCCAAAACGTAAAATATATGAAAAAGAACGAAAGCGTATAAAACGGTCCTATAAAAACGGATAAAAATCTATGAAAACGTAATAAAACATATAAAAATGTTAAAAAAACGTATAAAAGACGACGAAAACGGATAAAACGGATAAAAACGTATAAAAACGAACAAAAAAGGTATAAACACTAGGGGTGTTCAAAAAAACCGTGAAACCGCCGAACCGAGCCGAACCGCTCATCCGATAACCCGAAAAAATCCCCGCTATAATGGTTCGGTTCGGTTTTTACTTTTTAGATATCCGCGGTAACCGACCTAACCGTGCATATTATACATGATTATTTTCTAACATAATATTCAAATAATTGTAAAATATTAACCGAGTATTGCAGATACTTTTTAATGTATAATACTTTTTCGCTCGTAAGTAAACTTTGTGTACAAATCTATGTGTGAAATTGATTAATGTGATCGTAATCAATAACGTCGAATAAATATTTTTTGTTAATAGCGTTAATATATGAATATTGAATGCAATTATTGTAAGAATACTTAAGTTTTATATGACTTTTAATTCCAAACCGGCATTTAATTTTACTAGAAATACATTTTATGTTCTAGACTATGTTATTTTTTATACGTTAAACTCTATTATAAACGTCTAAAACGTTAACCCGTGACCGAACCGCGGTAACCGCTCACTTCGGGTACCCGCATGTCCGTTACCCGCCTAGTACGGTTCGGCGACCGGATAGTAAAATTAATTATCCGTCCCCACAGACGGGATAGTTTAAATCTTCCAACAACTCGAGACCGAACCGCCCCTGTACACCCCTAATAAACACTAGAAACACCAACGGAAGAAACGTATTAACTTTTTTTTTATGTTATTTGATTTTTTATTTTTCTTTTTAAATTCTTTAGTTTCTCGTATTAGACTCTTTTTTTCCTTAACAATTTTTGTTGGTAGATTTATATTAATATTTTTTTTGTTTTTCGAATATGTTCTTTATAATACAAAGTGAGTAGAAAATTTAGATTAGAAAAAAACAACACTAACATTTTCTGTTTTGCAAAATGGAAAACACAAACAGCGTATTTTTCTAACTAAACGCATTTCTAAATTTTCAATGTCTGTGAAGATAGAAACCCTTCCTTTTTTCTCCACTAAAAGCACGCTTAGTATTATATTTTTCTTTTTAAAAAAATGAAAAGATGTTTTGATGAAAAGATATTTTTGTCCAACAAAACCATTCCTTAGAGGTCCCCTATTTTTTTTCATTCCATCTCGTAATGGAATTAAATTACACTAGCCGGGTACCTGCGCAATGAGGCGGCGGGTACCCTGTGACTATATTTTGCGGCGAGCAAATGTTATCCGGCTAAGCGTTTTTCTAACAAAAAAATAAAGAATCTCTGCAGTAAGTACCAATAAGAGTTGAGAAGTGAAAAGAGAGGGTTATATGAGAGACGGTTTTTTGCTGTAACAAAAAACATTTGTGTGGGAGATATGAAATGGTTTGTGTGGATTTATATTATGGATGCGGTTACACATTTTTAATAATCATTATTGATAGTATTGATTTTTAAGCGGTTACACGTTTTTAATAATTATTAGAGGCCGTTACAATGATGGTTTAAGCGGTTACACATTTTTAATAATATTGCTTATTCTTTTTTTAAGATTTGGAAATTATAAACTTGGACAAATTCAATAATTATTTTTAACAGTGAACAATCACTTCATAATAAAAAGAAAAAATAAGAAAATTACTGTAGAACGTAAGTAGTAGTTAAGTAAATTGAACAATTCCAAACACCACAATAATCAGAAATCAAATATTAAAATTCTAACAATTCGACAAAATAAAACTCCAAACGGGTTATCATCATCATCATCATCATCAATCATCAATTCAAAACTACAATCACCAAATCACTAACATAACATGATGAAAAAACTAACTAAAAATCTCAGCCACTTCATCAAAAGTTAATAGATTCATGATCACGGATGCTTTGCAGGTCAATCATTAATTCATAAGACTATATCCCTAAAAAAATCCAAATCCATCAAACCTTAGCATTTGACATCAACGATGTAAGCCCTCAACATTTCTTGAAATCATCATTGCAATAATTAACCATGATGTCATCAAACATTTTAACAAAATCATCCAAATCAAACATCTTAAACCCTCTTCATTCATCTCCAAAACCTTCATCACATTTTTTTAAAAAATGACATCACCAGAATAAGAAGACCTCCATTTCTTTGGTACTTGTATTCCTCTTCTGCTTTGGTACCCGTATTCCTCCAAAGCCATGATCATTAGCTTGGAAGACGACAGAGACAATGGCGGCGGTAGCGGCTGACAGCACATGATGTTGGCAAAGGTGGAAGTAGAACTAAACTGTAGTGGCAGCAAAATTGATATGTGAGACGGCGGAATTTGGTGGTTTGAATAAAAAAAGAGAAAGTGTTTGTGTTTTTAAGAGAGATAAAATAGAGAGATAAAAATTGTGTAATGAATTTTGTTAGTGTGTTAGGTTTTTATAATTGTATTTCACTTCAATGATGTTTAATGGACAGTTACAAATAGACCACATGAATGCAGCAATTACAATTTGACTGAATTGATGACAATATTAATGTTAGCAGTTTTACAAGTTGACGTTTAATAAAAAACGAAATATGGGTCGTTATCAACTTTTATACTATTAAAATTGGTTATTACATGTTTTGGGGTGTTACAAATTTTGGCTATTAAAGAATTTTAAAGACTTTTAAATGTGTATGATGAACATTTTCTAATAGTTTTACATCTTTCCCAATAAAGTAATATTTTTTACTTAATTTTTTAAGACTTCTAAAAATAGATGGGCTAAATGCTTTATAAAGTAGTATAGATAAATATAGATATTGTGACATATGTGATATAGGTTGTGAAAAAAATTGTCGTTCTAAAAAGAAAAATATTTTTAGAGAGTGAATATGGTTTTGTTTTTTTAATTTTTGAAAGAGTGGGTGTAATTGAGCTTATATGTATGAATATAAATGGATGTTAACAAGTTAATAAGAATGAAAAATAATGAATTATCTCATGTTTGTTACACAGTTTAAAGAATTGTAAGTCATTTAATTATTAGACGTTTAAAAAAATTATTTGACTTAATTTTGACTGTTACAAATACGGAATTAATTAGTATTATTACAAATTTTTTGAGTCAAATTGTAAATGTTAGACAAAGCGTGTTCCAAGGTGTTTTACAATGATAGACGTTAGTATAAAATTATGAACAACTTGTTTTTCTATCGTGAATTTTTTTTTTTTCCAAATGTTTGAATAGACAATGCACCTAAATGCTTTCAAACATTACACTTCGACCTTTTTCTCAACATCCGCACTTTCGTCCCTTTTCTTCATTTTAGATCGTCGCATATAATTGATTGTGTGATTCGGTACTATAAACAGCTTTGTCCATCATTATTTCGTATACGACAAATAAATTTCAACCCTCAAAGTCCATATAAAATGATCGTTAGGCATCAATATATCATTTTAATAAAAATAAAAATGGAATTGTAGCTCAACAAAGTCAAACAATACACTTGCTACCAAGAAATAAAGTTACACAACAGTAGAATAGTACAACCTTTTAGACATCCCATTACCATTTTACTCTACACATACACCAGCAACACAATTGACTTGAAAGCTAGATCGAGTTCCCATTTTACTTGTTGCCTGCTTAAAGTCCCACGTACATTTACATTTTCCTTGCGCTAAGATTTAGTATAACAAATTTGCACTTTCTTTTCTATAACGTATATTTTATGCTTATGTATAAAAATTATCATATTTACATGTTGTTAAATAGATATATAATGTCATCTTGCTTCAAAAACAAATTTTAAAACGCATCATGTTTTAAAAGATAAGAAGATCCATAAAACTTCACACTTTTAAAACAAAAGATACACATATTTTTAGTTTCTTATAAAACTGAGAATAAAAAAAAGTTGAGATTTTTTCATATATACTAAAACAATCCTATATTGACAAATAAAAAACTATAAAATTATAAGAGATAAAAACAAACATGGATTGCAAAAGAAAATCTTACCTCAACGATTCCACTGAACCAAAATGTAAAAATTAAAACATAGATAAAGATCATGAAAAAATTTGTTAGATAAAATCAAGTCAACAAACTATGAAGAAATATAAACATACAAGAAAACATACACATAGAAGATGAAGAAAATAATCATCCATCTTCATACCCTACAAACCACCGCTACTTTTTCCATTAAGAAACCTATAACAATGAACCCCAAATCATAAACAAAGAACATAATTAAAAATTAAGATATGAAAAACTCACTGATATATAGTTATGGATGTTAGCACAAAAAATCTCTTATGATTTAGAGCACTTCCAGCCACATTTTTTTAAAATCTCGAATCATAGGCATGATCTAGAGAAAGAGAGAATTTGGTGTTGGGTTTTATAAAAGCAAAGAGATAAAAAAAAGGTGTGGTTGATGCACAAAATAAATGGGCTGGAAAGCTATTGTACTTATAATGGTGATGACATTTTGAAATGGGTCGTTACAAACGAATGCAAGTTAATGCATGCAAGTTACAAGTTACAAACGAATGCAAGTTAATGCATGCAAGTTACAAACGTATGAATTAAATATGGTGTTAATATCTATACTCCTAGCCTTTTGAATTGCTTTTAAAAACATGTATGTATAAACTTTTCCAAAGAGGTAATCTTTTTTACTTAAAATTTTAAGTATTTCTAAAAATAAAAATTGGCTAAATGCTTTATAAAGTAGTAGATATAAAACCCATCATTATACTTTTAGTGAGTTTTTTTTATGTATGTTTCTATCCCTTTTTATACGTTTTTCGGTTTTTGTATGTTTCTATCCCTTTTTATACTTTTAGTGAGTTTTTTTACGTTTTCATCCGTTTTTATATCTTTTCATTCGTTTTTATACGTTTTAGTCAGTTTTTATAATTTTTCGTTCGTTTTTATACGTTTTTGTCCGTCTTCGTCTGTTTTTATACGCTTTCGTCCGTTTTTATACGTTTTTGTCCGTTGTTAGATGTTTTCGTCCGTTTTTATACGTTCTTGTCCGTTTTTATACGTTTTCGTTCGTTGTTATACGTTTTCGTTTGTGTTTATACATTGTGTCTTTTTTATGTGTTTTTGTATGCTTTCGTCCGCTTTATACGTTTATGTCCGTTTTCATTTGTTTATTTACGTTTTCACCCGTTTTATATTTTTTTGTCAGTTTTTATACGTTTTCGTTCGTTTTTAAACCTTTGTAGCTGATTTTATGCATTTTCGACCGTTTTATACGTTTTCGTCCATTTTTGTACGTTTTATACGGTTTTCATACTTTATACGTATTTGTACGTTTTATACGTTTTTTGTACATTTTCATACGTATCAAAGCATACAAAAACGTGCAAAAACAGATAAAAACAAATAAAAGGGTACAAAAAACATACAAAAACGAGAAAAACAGATAAAAACGTATAAAAAAAGTTAAAAGCGTACTAAAAGGTATAAAAACGAAAGTAAACGAATAAAAATGTATAAAACTTTCAAAAAATGTAAAATGAACTAATAGATAAAAAAACAAATGTTCACGGTTTTTTGTTTTATGTGTTGTTTGTTTTTTTCTGCTGTTTTTTTGTGAAATGATGAGTGAATTTGGGTTATGATGAGTGAATCTGGGTTATGAAACGAATGTTGCTTAACCAAAAGTACAAGTCGCATTGAAAGTACACTCTAAGTTGCATAAAAAGTACCCTGGTAAAATTTTACACCAGCGTACTTGTATCTTACACAAAAGTACTAGCAATGATTTGGGGGATAGGGGCATTTTGTAAACATTTTGGAAGTTGCATAAGCTGCATAATTCGCATAAGTCGCATGAGGTAATTTGGGAAAACTCATATTTTTTGGGGCGAAAAAGCAAAGACCCCTCATCCTTGGGGCATTTCAAGAATTTTCCTTAATTTTTTTGTGTTGTAATTGCTTGTACAAGAGGATTTATGTGTTGGTCTATCAATTAGTTGTACACATTGGATAATTGGTTGTACTCTTAATTTTTTTGGTTGATTGGTTTGTACGATATTCTTATTTAGTTATATTGATTAATTGCTCAAGATTATATATCTTGCTTAAATTGTATCATGTGATAATATAATTTTATTTTTGAGTGAGAGATTGTTTTAAAAAGAGTATTAATTATATGTATTGAATTAATTTATTTGTGCTTTAAAGAGTTGTAAACACAACATTAGAGCTTGTAGTGCTTAAAAACTATTTATGACAATCTTAAAAGTAAATTTGAGGAAAGTCTCAAAATGCTTTATAGGTTGTACAAACATAACTTTAATTTAAGATATAACTTTAATTATCCGTTGTCCTCCACTGATTTCTCTACTAATAACATAAAAGACTGAAGAAAACTTGGGACTCGAAGACTTGACTTATATTGCATTATAATTATAACTTTAATCATGCTATCTAAATACCATCATCTTAATATAATTTAAGGGATAATGGTCCAAGATGTGCACCTTGACATGCACTCATGTGTTTCAAAAGCTTTAAATTTATAAGACTGATTTCACCGACTAATACTATTAAAGAAACACACGGGTAAAAGTATAACCCCCGTATATAGTATAGGTTTATGGTAAGAACAGGTCGTCCCAAGGGAATTGAAGTTTTCACAGTTTGTAATTAAGTTGCTAAGGCTAAGATGATTGTCACGGATCAAATTAACCAAATCTTGCATATATCGAATATTGTAAAGAAAGCAATAAAAGGATGATTCAAGCAAATGATTAAAGTATGTTTGTTTAGGCAATGATTACTAAGACATAGAAGTATTTAGGATAGTGTTTATAAGTTGAGAGAATAAAGATATCACGAGTTACAAATCCTTTCGGCCTTTAAGTGTAACTAGTGAATATATCAATTAATAACAACAAATCCTTTCGGCCTTTATAAGTTATTATAATCAATATAATAAGTGGAATGATAGAACACATATATAAAGAACCCTTTCGGCCTATAAAAAACCCTTTCGGCCAATTCAATAAACACATATCCAAACGCTCCATATCAAAGATCACATTATGCCCAAACAAACATAAGATTACTACTCCATAATCAAAGAAGTGAAAATCATAACAATCATATAAATTCCAGAAAACTTCATATTAAAAGAGTTATACAAATAATACCAAATGATTACAAGATGGACAACAATATGGTGATTTCACATGAATTTCCCAAGAACACTTTATTATATTCAAAGCAAACCCGGAAACTATTGAACAATTCTGTCACAATCGCTTATAGATTCGAATTACACTTCAATGCTACTTCCTTGGATGGATTATAATCTAAAAATTTATGGTGGCGGGTGGTGGTAGTAGATGGTGGTGATGGTTGTTTGAAGGCGGTGTTTGGTTCCTTGGTTTGTCAAGCCAAGTTTACCAAAAACACCCAATTGGAGTGTTCTAAACGAACTAGAGAAAGTGGTGTGAGGATTGTAAGTGTGTGTAAAATGAGGGAGCCAGGGCCTCCTTTTATAGGCTAAAATTGGGCAGAAGTGCGATGCACTTAGGAATAAGTGCGGCACACTTGGTGAGTTAATGCTAGTATCATTTAATTCTTCAAAGGAAAATGCGGCGCACTTAATAAAATGTGCGGCGCACGACTTGAGGAGTTCAATGCATCTCTTTGTCGGTATTTTAATTCTTTGACTTTTGAGGAAGTGCGACGCACTTTGGGGCAAAGTTGCGGCGGTCTTTGGCCTTCAATGGATAGTACGGCGCACAATGTTAGTTAGTGCGGCGCTCAATTTCGAACTGTAGATAGAATATTTCTCTTGTCTATGTATTCGCCTTCCCATAGTGTATAAATTCTTGAGCCTTTTTCGGGTCTGTAGTGTCTTCAAGTGAACCTATAAGCAATTTAAGCTATTTAAGTATCAAAAGTTCACGAGAAATGATCAAATATACTTAAATAATGCCAAAGAAACATGTATAATTTGGGCGTTATCATTTACGTTCAGGGTTATTCCAGTCTAGTCGATCAGTTATGGCTTTATAGAATTCTTCGAAGTTATACTCAAGTTCCACATGACTTTTGCATGTCCCTTTGAGAAGATTAAAAGTTGGACCAACAAGAAGATCTTGTGTCAGATTATCAATCTTGAGATTGTGCATGACATATGCTGAGAAGTCGATAGGAGTGCTCATAAGCTCGTCAAAAGAAATAGGAGGTTTTTTGCTTGAGCAATTCTGCTGATCTAGGTTTGAGGTGGTCTAAAGTGAACAGATTTTCTAGCATTCCAATCAGAATTAGGAGTCGAAGGTATTTCGGGTTTCTTGATCCAGTCATGCTTTAAAGTAGCCTCGACGTTGGTTTGATCATCAGTGTTACCCATATCACTTCCTTAATTATGTGGCATCTCGGTGTCTGCAACCTCAAACACTAATTCCTCTGCTTGCGTAGACTTACCAGACGATTTTAGCTGAGACTTGGTGCCTTTGGATGAGATTGACTTTGATTCTTTTGATTTATAGCCTTTTGATGGTTCAGCATCCTTGCTTGTCTTTCGTGTTTTCAACCTGGGTTGATCCAGCTGTGGGTCTTCATCGGGTTTCGTGTGCTTCATCGGTCTCTGGTTTTTGGTTATTCTGTTCCCTAAGATTCAAAGAGTTTTTGTCAAGCTTGTTAAGTTCTTTGATCCAGGCCTAGGTTGTGTTCTCTGGGTGCGGTGGAATATGCGTTGTCGTTTTGGGTTTCTGAATCGTGTACTTGTGGTTCGTCGGGTATGGGTCAATACTCTGTGTGGGATGCTGCATACGCGTATGGTAAGTGTGAGGTTGTGAAAAGATTTAGCCATGAGACATTCTCTGTGGATTCATTAATGGTGCTTTGGATCACAAGAGTGGCGAAGTCAGACACTTCCTTTGGTAGGATCTGAGGAAGTTGACTCTTGCCTTCATCTTTGATGATATCTTTTATTGATTTCTTAATGAGATTAATGTATCTATCCTTCTCAGCTTGAGCTTCCTTCTCAAATTCTATAGTGTATGACTAGAGAGCCGTTTGAACAACATATCCAAGTCTCATACCAAGATGGGCATCTACCATTGCAGGAACTTGTGACTTGACAATTGCAAGGAGTTGTGCATAATGATCAACTTGTTTGAATTGAGAAAGGTCCTTTTCCAATGCAGAAACTCTTTGGTCGAATCCAAATAAGGATGAAAAGTTTAGAAGTGCAGGAGGAGAGGTAGTTGCTTCAGTTGTTGGTGAGGGAGTTGGTGTTGACTGTTGTGGAATAGGAGTGAATGGCGGAATTGTCAGAGGAACAGTTGTTGCAGCTACAGTAAAAGTTTTAGGTATTACCATTACAAGTACTATGATAAGAGAGGGTGTCTGAGTACTTGGTTCTTTATGACTAACCTTGACATTCATTATGGAGACAATTTCATTGTCATTTGGTGGAGCATTATCCAAGTTAAGAAATTGACAGGCAAAGTCGGATGAAACAGAAGAACTTTGCATTAGACCTTCAGTCTTCTGTGCAACATGAGCAGCAGTGAGTGTCACATGTACATCATTGATGTGTCTTTGTGTGGTGTATATTTTTATGATTCAAGTTTCACTACAACAAAATGAGGCTAATGTAACACTTTACAAGCAACACTTTTTAAAAGTGTTGCATTTTAGAGAACATTAAACTTTAAGCAACATTTGCAAAATAAGTGTTGCATTTATAGATGTAATGCAACATTTTTATTAAAAGTGTTACATGCTTGCATTTGATTTTTGTATAAAAATTGGAAGTGCCCTCCACCCTTCCAAAATGAAATTACATCAAACTTATCCCGCCCCTCCCAAAATTATTTTCCCCTAAATCTATTTGACCTCTTTCTCACTTAAAATTGAAATTTCACCTGTACCTACAGTTAGTTCGCGAATCCTATCTCCTTTCTTAGTTTTTTTTTTTTTTTTCTTTTTTTTTTTTTTTTTTTTTCCTCGTCCTTTGTTAAATCTTAGCACTCTGTCACACAAAGCTGTTACTCCAGAATCGGTTTTCAGCCATGTTTTCTTGACTCTCGAGCCCTTTATCAAGGTAACCAAAAGCTACTTCTTCTTCAATAGTTTGTATATGACTATATTATTATGTTTGATTGCTAATTATATAGTCAATGAATGTGAAATGAGGTTATCTTCGTGTTCTTAAGAGTTACATAAATTATTTCACTTAGGCTAATTGTGTTTGTTCAATGTTTATACTTGAGGTTACCATTACCACATAATCAATCTCGAAAAATATTTTTTTCTATGTGGATTTCAAATGTTTATCTTTCTATAACTTTTTATAGGTTTGGGTGATTGATTTTGGGGTTGGGCTGAGGTGTTTAATTCATACCTATTTTCTATTCTTGTGTTGCAGATCATTTTTTAGCTTTTTAAAGTTCAAGAAGTAGTCATTAAAAGGGTAACCTATGTATTCTTGGCATCCAGTAAACTACATGTGGTGGTGTTCAATGAATTGTAATCTAGGACTATATAGGGGGGGGGGGGGGGGGGGGGGGGGGGGGGGGGGGGAACATTATTGTACATAAAATTTTGTTTGAAAGCTATAGAGCAACAATTGACATATACACCCAAATTTTGTTCATGCACATTCATTTCTGAATCTATGCCATATATGACACTTGTCACACAGACATTTGATCACTTTCATATCCTCGCAATGTGTTGTTGTATACACGCATACAGGTCGCTGACTCTTCCCTAAGCGTATTATCATACTTCACGTTTTAGTTTTTGATACGGAAGATGTAAAACTTGGGCTAAATCGGTGAAACCAACAAACAAAATAGGACCAGAGTGTGACTAGGTTTTTACTGTTGGATTTATGGTTAATGAGTTGAAACTTAGTAATCTCCAACTAATGAACCGAGAGTAGTTTAATCTGATTTGGATTCCATGTTTATTTGCAGAAGGGGAGCTTGGATTGTTCGTTAGTTTGTTATGGTTTTGGGGGATTTTATGTACTAATGTGGCCTGTGTGTTTGTCCCTTTATTGATCCGGTTGATCTCTTGTTTTTTAAAGTGATTATCTGATTGTTGCGTTTACGGGTGGGTGATATGAAATTTTAGTCTTTGGATATTTTTTGTGAGGTAAATGATTAGGGGATGTTTGGTATTGCTTATTTACGCTGATTATCTACTTATTACATGCTGATTCAACGCATAAGCAGCTTCCAGTCTAAAAAGCTTATCTGATGTTTTTAAGTAAATACAATTTATTTCAGAAAAGTAATAAGCATATTACCAACTATTAATAAGCAAACCCAAACACCCCTTGTTTTTGGCATATAGGAAAAGAGGGGCAATAGTAATAATTTAAATTCTTGTGCTAGATCAATTGCAAAAATGACACCAGAGACTTGCCAAGATTAGTAAACAGAACCCGACTAGAGTGATTAAGTATTAACTATCAACTTTAGGAGCTCAACAAGTACATCTACAAGACCTAAGCCATCAAAATTCCATAATTTCAGTGAGGTTTTTTTTAAGTTTAATGGTTATGTGGTTTTTAGCAGGATCAAGTATGTAATTTTTTTGAGTTTTAATTGCGGTTGCACAGTATATCAAATGTATTTCTTTTAAGAAACGGGTGGTGGGAGTTCTTCATGAGCTTCTTAGTTTGAATATGAAGAAACACCTGACTTTCAATTGGATGCGTTTCTTAGAGTACGTTACCTAGCGACTGTTATTTGTGCTTAGTAAGCATATGGTATAAATGTTTTTCATTATATATAAAGGTGCAAAGAGTACTTGTTTTTCTTAAAGAAGCTTATGATGGGTCAAGATTGGTTGATAAATGACCCATTTTATAGTTTAAGGAATGACTAAAACTTTGTTCCTTATGAGATGATTCGGCTTTTTAATTTAATGTTTTTGTTGTTAACTAAAATGAGATTTGACTTTTGTGAATTAACACTTGAAACAATACTAAAAACAATATACATATTAACAATTAATAGGGTAGTATGAGTAAATAAAGGTAGATAGAGATTAAGAGTAAGAACAATCAAACACATCGCGAGGATTTATTGTGGTTCCGGTACGAAAGCACCTCTTCGCCTTACTCCACTCGCTTGAGCACCAAATCGAGAGTTTTCTTAATTGTCAACAAACTCCTTAGGGCGGAGAAAACTAGTACAAAACTTTCGTTATATCAATTTCCGACACTAGCTTAGATGTGAGTTTAATTCTTAGCTAGACCAATCTATCACGACTTACAATCTTCACTACTTTCATGACTTTACAACACAACTTCACAACTACACAACTTCTTCACACCTTAGTTTTCTTCACACCACTACTTCACTACTTCACTTCTACTTTCACACCTAACTATCACAACTTGGATGAATCACTAGATTCAACTATACTTACAACAATCACAAAGATTTATCTACTACACAACTTTACAAGATTTACAAATGATTTACAAGTTATGATATGGATGCAATAAGATTGCAACAACACACAAAGGTGTAATACTTCTTCACTTGATGATGGAAGTATTATTCTCTTGCACTTGAGGAATTGAGCTTGGATCACTTGGAAACAAAGCTTTATGATTAGATGATCAAAGGATTTTAATGAGATGTGTGGGCTGTTTTAGAACAGAAAGAATGAGTGCAAAAGGTGAGAAAATAGTGAGGAAAAGTCTAGTATTTATAGGACAACTAAGAGGCGCATTCTACCTATGGGCGTCCTTATATTGGTGGGGGTCCCCTTATAAATTATAGGGGGTGCCGTTTTGTTATTTAAGGGTCGCCTTAAACTAGGGGCTCCCCAGTTTGTCTTTTGTGTAGGGGGGGGATTTTTTGGAACTTTTCTAGCCGTTTTAGGTCCGAAAATTTGAATTTCAAAATGTTTATTTTGAATAAAAACATTTCTTTTAATTATAGATAAATGTTTTGTATGTTTATAAAAATGTTTACACATTTGATAAAAGTGTGAAATTTCCTTTGGATCATTAATACTTTATAAGCATATTATTTAATTCTACCTTTTAAGTGATTTAATTTTTAAAATGAACATTTAATACTATTTAGTGTTTACGTTTTTAATTTTTACCATTGAACATTTTTTTAATTTTGTGATTATACAAAAACGTAAAGATGTGGAAAAATATTAAGAAAATCGTTTTTGGGCCTATTATTTTTATCGACAAAATCTTTACCTTTTTGATGATTACAAAATTTAAAACTCATTAAATGTAAATTTATTTTTTTAACATGTATCTTAGTGAGTTTTATGTCATTTTCTCCACTTTTTGTTGAATCAAAAAAGGCATCGTTGAGAATTTTAGTAAAATTCAAGTAATATTAATGCTCCCCCTTGATGTTTCTCACCCTCTTCGAGGGCACCAAAGGAACTCGTGCTATGGTTTCTAGGTACAAAAATCGAGTTAGAACAATACAAATATTTCTAACATGTAGCTACCAGAAGAATAAAAATATGGCATTAAGAATAATGCAACCAAACAATAATCATCCTTAAAAGTAAATAGTGTGTGAACCACACTCACGCATACATTAAGGAAATGGTTTTCTAACATTACATGAACATTGTAAACTACTAAAAAGTCCTATAACTAGTAAAGTCCATAGGACTTGTTGTAAATGGTGGAATGAACAGATTATTCTGAGATAAATATACTACTGGTATGTTTAGTTTGGGAAAGATGGTGGAGGTGGTGGGATGATGGTTGTGCGAGCATATGTTCAATATATGAAAACATATATTAAAGTTCATCCCTTAACCCAAAAATAAGGGTTCGATTATGGATACAACAAAGACATGAATCACCATGCGATTCGAGTAAATTCTAAGGATGGGATGACCAAAGATAGGTGGTGAAGGTGATGGAGTATCAAATTAGACATCAAGTAGGGTAATTGGTGAAAGGGTGGGAGTGATGTCCGTTGATGCATTTTCTTGAGTTGGAGGTGGTGGAGAAACTCTTGGAGGAGGAGATGTTGGTGGGTTCAAGTAACCATTGGGTGAAATTGATGTTGATGAGGTTGGTGATTTGGGTATGTAGTCAATTGAGGATGAAGAAGTATCTTTGGTTGATGGTGTTTTGGAAGGTGCATTAGGAGCACTAGGTGATGAGAGTTGAAGTTTGGGTGATGGATTTTTTTTGTCATTCATGGGTTTAAAATCAAAAAATTGTTTTGGTGGAATGATGTTGATTTTTGGTCTTTTGGAGGCTTTGGAAATGGAAGCTCTAGTGGATGCCATGGATGTTGATAATGGTTAGTGTATGATGAGGAAGATGATGTGTTGGTGATGTCATTGATAAGGGTTTAATGGGAAGGAAATGGTTTGACAATAGATAAGTTTGAACTAGGTTTAAGGTTATTACAAAATTGTCGTTCGAGCATTTTGGGCACAGATACCTGAGACTAGGTAAAAGAGGGGTCCAAAAAGCAGGAAAAAATACTGTTTTACTTGGATTTAATAGGGGCGGTCCCTTAGATTAGGGGTCGGTCCCCTTAAAGATAAGGGGGCCGTCCGTTATGAATTAAGGGGGCCGCCTTCTGTTGGTTTCATTTTTCACAGAAAAATGATTTTTCTCAGAATTTTTGTGAGAGTATTTCTATTTTGGTGGTTTATTTGCAGCAAGCCCTATTGAGTTTTATGAGCACATTTAATCATATAACAAGCAATAAATACATCAAATCATGAAACCAAAAATAGTCATTAAAGTTGTTGATTAAATAACCACAAAAAGGGTTTAAAATACATCATAGAAGCAAGTATCCTAAAGATATCCAACACCCTAAGTATTTCAAATAATCGGATAATCACCACACAAGTTGTTTAGAACATACACATAATCAAGTTAAAAATTGTCTCAAACTACATTTAGCTATCTAGCTAATTTCATTCATAAGTCTTCACTTTTTCTTCTTGGTAAACACTCCTTTTAGTGTCTTTCCAAATGATTTGAACCCTACGCCCATCTCCTTATGCATTTGTACAATTTGGTTGAGGGGGGGAGGTGGTTTGTCGTTACAAGAGAGTTTCCGCGGCTTGTTTGGAAAGAGAAGAGATTGGTAGTTTTGGTTGTTGAGTGGATTAAGAGGAGTTATGATAGGTGGTAGGCAGATTGAGTACTTGCTCAGAGAAGTTTTGAATCATCTATCATCATCAGATCGTGTTGATGAGATGAGTGCCTTGATGATGACGAGGATGAAGAAGAGATGGAATGACGTGCCTTGCCAGGATCACTTCGAGGTCGTCGAGTTTGTTTTAGGGCAAGAGGACGCATGACTCGCTCAACAATGTCATAGATGCCATTGTCAAGATGAGGATAAGTTTCCATGATGTGTCGATAAAGACGAGTTAGAAACATGCCACACGGAAGATTTGCGGTTGGAGTAGCTCTCGCACATTCGATTATTTTGACAAAGAAATAAGCAAGATTGTATTGTTCTTCGGCAACAACAAATACAACATGTGAGAAAGACAAGCGGGGAGACGGTTCCGATGTACTCCTAGTCCGAACACATTCTCCCGAATGAGTTCTTACCATTGCTTCATGTCGGGGCTTAGTTCTTTGGTGAGAATTTGATTTGGATTGAGAGAGAAGGTTTGGCTTTTAATGGTACAGTCTACCACGACACGTTCCAATTCAAGAAGTCGACGAATGTCGTCAGGAGTAGGAAGATCGGTGCAATATGGTCCCTCGATTTCTTGAGAATACTCAAGAGATGCAAGGTCCCGTTCCTTTGTAAAAACGGCTTGACCATTGTATGGAATTTTGAGGATTGGACCGAATTGAGCTAGGAGTGGAGTTATTGACATTCGTGTTGAATCATAAAAGAGATAACAAGATAGCCATATTCATCGGTTTGTAGAAGTCTAGAATAAATCTCGGAACAATCGGTTCGTTGATTTGAAATGAGGACATGAAGCGAAGGTTAGTAAAGAGACGCTCAATATTGTTGGATTTGTAGTAAGCTTGATCAACAACACGACCTTCGTGAATGTTGCGGTTTTCAATAGGTTTGTAGAATTGGGCAACAGTAGGGGAGACGCCGAGAATTTTGGATACTTTTGGGATGTAGGATTTAGTGAGAGATATATCGGTGGTAGTAGCTTTCGGCATTTTTGTCACCTAAACAAGTTATCAACAACATAAACTGTTAAAAAAATATAATAAAGAAAATAAAATGAAGTTTTGAAAAATGACGAATGTGGGACAAGGATGACTTCGATTCTAAAAACCCTAAGAAGTGATCCATATGTTCCTTAATTTATTTTTGACTTAATTTAGGATGTCGAAGAATATATATTAGTTATATATTTCAACATCAAGACAATGACCCAAACACTCCTTTATTAATATAAAATTTGTTTAAGCTTGTCGAAAACTATACGTTAAATGTATATTTTGTTGACAAGTATAAGTTTATTATTTTTAACTTGACAAAAGTTAAATAGTGTTTGTTTTGACTCAAAACCATATTTTAAAATATTAAACCAAACGCCCCTTTATTTTATACCTTTCATAAAATGTATCAATATATATATATATATGAATTATATATCTTGATGACTTATACAAGTTTGTTGAGTGTTTATACAAGCGACAAAACTATAGTGATGGTCATTTTGACTCTAAAAATTGATCCTAAGAAACAAGCCAAACACTCCTTTATTTTTATAGAATTTTACTCATTGATTTGAAAAATATATATGTATGTTTGGATGGTTAATACTTGATTATTTTTATCATGTTTTGGCATTAATCAACAATGTGTAAGTTTAAAAATACATATATGCAAAAATTCGGCTATATGTTTATGAGCATACATGTTCTTAAATTTTTTTGACTCAATAAGTGTTTTGATTCAATTCTATCAAGGTTGTAGTGTTCCTATGACTACGGGTATCATTGTAGTTATGAAAATCCTAGACCAAACTAAGAATTATGAAAATAATTAAAAACACCCAATTTTGATTAGAAACAAAATTGGATGAAATCAAACAAAAGATGGTTGAAAAACTTACAATGGATGTTGTTGATAGACTTGTTAGTAATTTCCCCTGCGAATATTGGTTGATTTGGTGATTTGAGGTTTGATTTTGAAGGTTTTGGTGACGGGGTTTTCGTTTACAGTAGGTGGGAGAAAGAGGGAAGAAAAAAATGATGTTTGGTATATAATTTCAACTGTAAGGGGGTGTTTGTTTTCACAGATAGGTGATCCCCTTAATTAATTAAGGGGGCCGCCCTTTTTACACGGCCGGTCCCTTTAATTTTAATGGGGCCGCTACCTGAAAAAAAATTCTTTGAATTTTGGCCAATTTTGTGAGAATGAATATTGACAATTTTAATTAACCCATTGTTTAATTAAAAAGTTTCTTCAACTATTTCGGACGAGATAATCAAGATGTCAATACATAAGACGATTTGGTAACTAGACTTCTTGCGAACATGATGAGTTAATTTCTTCGAACAAAAAAATTAATTGATACGTTTTGAAATGGAAAAAGTCGATATTGTGGAAGATGAGATATTAGAATGGAGTTGAGACTTCAACAAGGCGATTTTGATAGACGTAGTTGAGGCGAGCGTCGAGGTGGAAGGGAGTTTGTTTCATCCATAGTGGTTTAAGACTTTTTTGATGCAAAACAAATCCTACTTCTATGTTAATTATTATCCACTAACTCACTTTTCTTCGTCTACGTGAGTTCGTGGCCATAGAAGATTTTCATTTCATAGTGGTTAATGGATAACCCATGTGAAAGAATAGTTCCTAATGAACAAATTCTTTTAAGACTAGAAAGCCAACAAATGACATTTCTAGTGACTACCATATTTCCTAACTATCACTAATACTCAGTATATCATATACCAATCTATAATTTACGTAATTAGAGAGTGAGACGTACCTTAGCCTTCAAGAGAAATAACTTTAAAATCTTCAAGGTAGCAAGCATTAAGGATGAGGATTTATGGAAATCCTATATGAGTTCTTCAATTTGTTTGACGAAAGCCAAATGATGCTTGTAGATGATTAACCTCGGAAGATATGATTATTTAGCCATTTGGTCCCCATTGTTTCAAGGGACCGAAGTTATGGTTTCCGAACATGTTTTGCACTTGATTCGAACACATGCACGGTGAACATCTTCCACATTGAGTAAAGTTTGGTTGGTGTGGATGATTCCACATTGTGTGATTAGTGTTAGAGTAATTTGGTCTACCTTGGTCTCTCCTAGGTTGAGGTGTTTTGGAACAAGGATGAAAGTTTTCCTTTCTTCTCGGAGGAGGTGTTCTAGACCTCATTGTGGGTTTAGTAAATCCGACTTCGGGTTTTAAGGAGGGGTTGTAAAAACGTTTTCCCTCATCATCACTTGCAATAGAATTTTTGTATTGTTTTATGTTATAAAATTTTGGTTTTGAGATTGGGTGTGATTCTATTTCAATTCTTCTTGCGACTGACTTCTTGGGCTTTTCTTACTTTACTTGTTTGGTTTCGCTAGGTGACCCTTTGGTAAAATTAAAACCTAACCCGGATTTATCTCTGGAAGTTTTTTTGAGAACTTATTATTTTATTAAGTGAGTGAATACTGTCATTAAATTGATTTAGTCTAGATATTTCTTTTCTAAGCTTCTCATTTTCAAGCTTAAGGTCTTGACATGAATCACCATGCGATTCAAGTAAATTCCAAGGGATGGGATGACCAAAGATAGGTGGTGAAGGGTGATTTTGGGGGAAGGGGTTTTTTTTATCAAATTGACATCAGGTGGGTTAATTGGTATAAGGGTGGGAGTGATGTCATTGATGCATTTTTTGAGTGGAGGTGGGTAGAAAAACTCTTGAGGAGGAGATGTGGTGGGTTTCAAGTAACCATTGGGTGAAATGATGTTGATGGAGGTTGGTTTGATTTGGGTATGTGTCAATTGAGGATGAAGACGTAATCTTTGGTTGATGGTTGTTTTGGAAGGTGCATTAGGAGCCACTAGGTGATGAGAGTTGATGTTTGGGTGTGGAGTTTTTGTGTCATCTTGTGTTTTAAATCTAATAAAAAATTATTTGGGTGGATTGATGTTGATTTTTGGTCTCTTGGAGCTTTGGAAATGGAGCTCTAGGGTTCATGGATGTTGATAATGGTTAGTGTATGATGAGGAAGATGATGTATTGGTGATGATCATTTAGAAGGGATTTATGGGAAGGAAATGGTTTGAAAATGGATAAGTTTAAACTAGTTTAAGTTATTCCAAATTGTGTTCGAGCATTCTGGGCAAAGATACCTGAGACTAGGTAAAAGAGGGTCAAAAAGCAGGAAAAATACTGTTTTACCTGTGATTTACTAGTGCGGTCCCCTTAATTAGGGGTCGGTCCCCTTAAAGATAAGGCGGCCGCTCGTTATGAATTAAGGGGGCCGCCTTCTGTTGGTTTCCATTTTTCAAAGAAAAATGATTTTTCTCATAATTTTTGTGAGAGTATTTCTGTTTTGGTGGTTTATTTGCAGCAAGCCCTATTGAGTTTTATGAGCACATTTAATCATATAACAAGCAATAAATACATCAAATCATGAAACCAAAATAGCATAAGTTGTTGATTAAATAACACAACCAAGGGTTTAAATCATCATAGCAAGCAAGTATCTAAAGATAACCAACACCTAATATTTTCGAATAAATCAGATAATCACCACACAAGTTGTTTAGAACATACACATAATCAAGTTAAAAATTGTCTCAAACTACATTTAGCTATCTAGCTAATTTCATTCATATGTCTTCACTTTTTCTTCTTGCTAAACACTCCTTTTAGTGCCTTTCCAAATGATTTGAACCCTCCGCCCATCTCCTTATGCATTTGTTACATTTGGTTGAGCAAGGTGGTTTGTCGTTCAAAGAGAGTTTCATCGGTTTGTTTAGAAGAGGAAGGCATTTGGTAGTTTTGGTAGTTGAGTGGATTAAGAGAGTTAAGATAGGTGGTAGGAGATGGAGTACTTGCTCGAGAAGTTTTGACATCATCATCATCATCATCGTGTTGATGAGATGACGTGCCTTGATGATGAGAGGATGAAGAAGAGATGGAATGACGTGCCTTGCCACGATCACTCGAGGTACGTCGCGTTGTTTTAGGGCAAAAGGACGCATGACTCGCTCAACAATGTCATAGATGCCATTGTCAAGATAAGGATACGTTTCCATGATGTGTCGATAAAGACGAGTTAGAAACATGTCATACGGAAGATTTGCGGTTAGAGTAGCTCTCGCACATTCCATTCTTTTGACAAAGAAATAAGCAAGATTGTATTGTTCTTCGGCAACAACAAATACAACATGTGAGAAAGACAAGCGGGGAGACGGTTCTGATGTCCTCCTAGTCCAAACACATTCTCCCGAATGAGTTCTTACCATTGCTTCATGTCGGGGCTTAGTTCTTTGGTGAGAATTTGATTTGGATTGAGAGAGAAGGTTTGGCTTTTAATGGTACAGTCTACCACGACACGTTCCAATTCAAGAAGTCGACGAATGTCGTCAAGAGTAGGAAGATCTATGCAATATGGTCCCTCGGTTTCTTGAGAATACTCAAGAGATGCAAGGTCCCGTTCGTTTGTAAAAATGGCTTGACCATTGTATGGAATTTCGAGGATTTGACCGAATTGAGCTAGAGTGAGAGTTATGAATTCATGTTGAATCATAAAAGAGATAATAAGATAGCCATATTCATCGGTTTGTACCGTGACTTGACTATAGAAGTCTAGAATAAATCTCGGAACAATCGGTTCGTTGATTTGAAAGAGACAATTGAAGCGAATGTTAGTAAAGAGACGCTCAATATTGTTGGATTTGTAGTAGGCTTGATCAACAACACGACCTTCGTGAATGTTGCGGTTTTCAATAGGTTTGTAGAATTGGGCAATAGTAGGGGAGATGCCGGGAATTTTGGATACTTTTGGGATGTAGGATTTAGTGAGAGATATATCGGTGGTAGTAGCTTTTGGCATTTTTGTCACCTAAACAAGTTATCAACAACATAAAATGTTAAAAAAATATAATAAAGAAAATAAAATGAAGTTTTGAAAAATGACGAATGTGGGACAAGGATTACTTCGATTCTAAAAACCCTAAGAAGTGATCCATATGTTCCTTTATTTTTTTTTGACTTTTTTAGGATGTTGAAGAATATATATTAGTTAAGATATTTCAACTCAAGACAATGACCAAACACTCTTTATTAATATAAAATTTGGTTTTATGCTTGTCGAATACTATTCGTTAAAGGTAGTTTTTGTTGACAAGTATAAGTTTATTATTTTTGACTTGACAAAAGTTAAACAGTGTTTGTTTTGACTCAAAACCATGTTTTAAATATTAACCAAACCGCCCCTTTATTTTATACCCTTTCATATTAATGTATCAATATATATTAGGTATTATATATCTTGCTGATTATACAAGGATTGTTGAGTGTATTTCAAGGACAAAACTATAGTGATGGTCATTTTGACTCTAAAAATTGATCCTAAGAAACGAGCCAAACACTCCTTAATTTTTATAGAATTTTACTCATTGATTTGAAAAATATATATGTATGTTTGGATGGTTAATTCTTGATTATTTTTCATGTTTTGGCAATTAAATCAACAATGTGTAAGTTTTAAAAATCATATATGATAAATTCGGCTATATGTTTATGAGCATACATGTTCTTAAATTTTTTTGACTCAATAAGTGTTTTGACTCAATTCTATCAAGGTTGTAGTGTTCCTATGACTACGGGTATCATTGTAGTTACGAAAATCCTAGACCAAACTAAGAATTATGAAAATAATTAAAAACACCCAATTTTGATTAGAAACAAAATTGGATGAAATCAAACTAAAGATGGTTGAAAAACTTACAATGGATGTTGTTGATAGACTTGTTAGTAATTTCCCCTTGTGAATATTGATTTAGTTGGTGATTTGAGGTTTGATTTTGAAGGTTTTGGTGATGGGGTTTTCGTTTACAGTAGGTGGGATAAAGAGGGAAGAAAAAATGATGTTTGGTATATAATTTCGACTGTAAGGGGGTGTTTGTTTTCACAGATAGGTGATCCCCTTAATTAATTAAGGGGGTCGCCC
This sequence comes from Tanacetum coccineum, assembly GCA_026074375.1. Lineage (NCBI taxonomy): Eukaryota > Viridiplantae > Streptophyta > Magnoliopsida > Asterales > Asteraceae > Tanacetum > Tanacetum coccineum. Next base: position 24,977 of record BQNB010025895.1, read on the forward strand.
TTTTTACACGACCGGTCCCCTTAATTTTAAGGGGGCCGCCACCTGAAAAAAAATTCTTCGAATTTTGGCCTATTTTGTGTGAATGAATATTGACAATTTTAATTAACCCATTGTTTAATTAAAAAGTTTCTTCAACTATTTCGGACGAGATAATTAAAAAGTTTCTTCAATACATAAGACGATTTGGTAACTAGACTTCTTGCGAACATGATGAGTTAATTTCTTCGAACGAAAAAATTAATTGATACGTTTTTTTTTGTTTGGGGGAAAAAAAAATGGGAAAAAGTCGTATTTGTGGAAGATGAGATATTGAATGGGAGTTAAGACTTCACAGGCGATTTTGATAGACGTGTTGAAGCGCGAGCGTCAAAGTGGAAGGAGTTGTTTCATCCATAGTGTTTAAGACTTTTTCTGATGCAAAAACAAATCCGTCTTCTATGTTTAAAAATATTATTATCCACTAACTCACTTTTCTTCGTCTACGTGAGTTCGTGGCCATAGAAGATTTTCATTTCATAGTGGTTAATGGTATAACCCATGTGAAGAATAGTTTCCTAATGAACTAATTTCTTTTAAGACTAGGGAAAGCCAACAATGACATTTCTAGTGACTACATATTTCCAAACTATCACTAATACTAGTATATCATTACCAATCTCATAATTTACGTATGAGAGAGTGAGACGTACCTTAGCTTCAAGAGAAATACTTTTAAAATCTTCAAGGTAGCAAGCATTAAGGGATGAGGTTTATGGAATCTATATGAGTTCTTAGCAATTGGTTTGACGAAAGCCAAATGTTGCTCTTGTAGATGGATTGACTCGTGAAGATTGATTTATTTAGCCATTTTGGTTCCCATTGTTTCAAGGGGACGAGGTATGGTTTCCGAACATGTTTTGCACTTGATTCGAACACATGCACGGTGAACATCTTCCACATTGAGTAAAGTTTGGTTGGTGTGGATGATTCCACATTGTGTGATTAGTGTTAGAGTAATTTGGTCTACCTTGGTCTCTCCTAGGTTGAGGTGTTTTGGAACAAGGATGAAAGTTTTCCTTTCTTCTCGGAGGAGGTGTTCTAGACCTCATTATGGGTTTAGTAAATCCGACTTTGGGTTTTAAGGAGGGGTTGTAAAAACGTTTTCCCTCATCATCACTTGCAATAGGAATTTTAGTATTGTTTATAAGTATAAAATTTGTTTTTAAGTTTGGGTTTGATTCTATCAATTTTTATTTCGACTCGACTTCTTGGGCTTTTACAAACTTTACTTGTTTGGTTTCGCTAGGTGACCCTTTGGTAAAATTAAAACCTAACCCGGATTTATCTCCGGAAGTTTTTTGAGAACTTATTATTTTCTTAAGTGAGTGACTACTATCATTAAATTGATTTAGTCTAGATATTTCTTTTCTAAGCTTCTCATTTTCAAGCTTAAGGTCTTGACATAATTTACATTCTTCAATTACTTCCTTACCTTTTTCTAACCTAGATAATTTATCTTTTAATTCTAGTGCTTCATTTTCTAATTCTATTTTAGCTTGTTTTAGAGTTTTATTTTTAGCCATGACTTTTAGTCCTAATTTACATAGTCTACTATATTCACTATCTAAGTCATTTTCTTCTAGTGATGATTGGTCATCACTAAAGTATTCAGTTTCGGAAAGTACCTCATTGGAAGCTTTAGCCATAAGACACTTTTCGTCATTTGTCTTCTCATCTTCATCTTCGTCGCTATCACTCCAAGATCCTCCAACAAACGCTTTTTGATTTTGATATCTTGATAGTTTTGGACATTCTCCGACGAGATGATTTGGATCTCCACACTTAAAGCATTTTCTTTCACCTTTGCCATTTTTGTCGTCTTTATTTATTTGGAATGATTTTCTCTCTTCGTGTGGTTGTCTTAGAAATCATCCTCGTCTTTTGAAGAATTTCTTAAAGTCTCTTACGGCCATGGCGTATTCTTCATCTTCACTATCGGAGGTTGAGCTATCATCATCACTAGATTCCTTTCTAGCTTTCAAGGCAATAGATCTACTTTGTTCTCTTTTGCTTTTGACGGTTTCAGAATCTTTCTTAATTACTTCTTCATAAACCTTCAAATTTCCAATGAGTTCGTCAAGTGATAGAGTTGTTAGATTCTTTGATTCTTCAATCGCCGTGAATTTTGCGCGCCATTTAGGATGTAATGCCCTAAGAAATTTCCTAACACAATTCTTGCTAGAAAAACTTTCATCAAGTGCTTTTAGACTAGTAATAATAGTGTTAAATTTAGCAAATGCATTATCTATTGAATCCTCTTTCGGAATCATAAATTGTTCATATTGTTGAACAAGAAGATCTATTTTGTTAGCTTTGACTTGATTATTACATTGATGAGTGATTAACAAAGTATCCCAAATTTCGTTTGCGGTTTGACACGTAAAAATTCTTTCATATTCTTTACGTCGTAAAGCATTATAAATTACCATTTTAGCTTTATTATTTTTTGCAAATTTCTTTTTAAGATCATCATTTTATCTATGAAAAGGTATAACTTCATCCTTTTTAGTTTCGAGATTATTTTAAACAGGAGAAAAATCACCATCGGTAATAACATGCTAAAGATCTAGATCTTTTGACTTCACATAAGTTTCGAATCTATTTTTCAATAAATAAATCCATCACTTTCAAATAGTGGTGGTCTTTGCATAGATTGCCCTTCTAAATATTTTTCCGATTCCATAGATCGATTCAAGTTTTAAAATACAATTTATTTTAAAAGTCTTGTTTGACGTAGCTCTGATACCAATTGTGGAAAACTAGAAGGGGGGTTGAATAGTTTACCGCTTTTTAATTTAATGTTTATGTTTGTTAATAAAAACTTAGATTCGACTTTATGTGAATTCAACACTTGCACAATATAAACAATATACTTATCTAAACAATTAATAGGATAGTATGAGCAAATAAGGTAAGACAAGAGATAAGAGTAAGAACTCAGAATTGTCAAGTTTGAATTCAGAATTGTCCTGTATCCTGATGTATATGATGGATGCAATTATATTCAGACCTCAATGTATAGTTTCTAATACCTTGGAGTCATCTGGGTATGACTATACTTATTTAGTAGTCTTTTCATTCCAATTTGGCCATGGGTGGAAATCGGTGTGGACTGATGAAAGATGAGAAGTCTAATTCTAGATGATGTACCATAACGAAGGACTATACATTGGTTATAAAGGGTCTAGGAGGATAGTGTATGTCTCATGTATGCACTATCAAGGAGGATTGGTTGGTTCTATCTAAGGGTGGGTGTTTTCTTGCCAGTGATGCCATCCCTTATATCTTCTTATCCTATTTAGTGAGGGGTAGCTACTGATAGGTTGAGATGATACTGGTTTGGAAATGTAGCTGGTGAGAAAGAGCCCCTTAGGTAATGTGTATGGGTGCTATACTTTTCTTGATGATGCCCTCTTATGATCCCTTAATTCACTGTGGATGATGGTTGAGTGATTATGGGAGAAATAAGTTAGGAAATGTAGTCAAGGAAGTATGGTTTTGGTGCTAAATAAGGTGATATAGAATGACAGTGCTCAAGTGGTGCTGGTATGGATGTTATGCTGTTTGGTTTCTTTGTCTTCAGAGAAAGCCTATGTTGGTCAGTATCGTAGTCCTCTCGGTTCTTGTTTTTTAGTCTAGTTATATATGTAGTGTGTTTTTGTGTTTTTTGTTTTCCAAGTTTTTTTTTGTTTTATTTTTGTATGTCTAGGATTGTTTCCTCCTTTGTAATCCTTTGTAACTTTTGATGTTTTAATAATATAAGTTCACCTTTGTACCAAAAAAAAAGATAAAAGTAAGAACAATCAAACCACAACGCGAGGATTTATAGTGGTTCGGTAACGAAGCACCTCTTCGCCCTACTCCACTCCTCGAGCACCAAACTCGAGAGTTTTCTTCACTATGTCAACAAACTCCCTTATGGCGGAGAAAACCATACACAACTTTCGCTTATATCAATTTCTGACACTAAGCTAGATGTCGAGTTTTAATCTTAGCTAGAACCAATCTATCACGACTTCACAACTTCTTCACTACTTTCACGACTTCACAACACAACTTCACAACTACACAACTTCTTCACACCTTAGTTTTCTTCACACCACTACTTCACTACTTCACTTCTACTTTCACACCTAACTATCACAACTTGGATGAATCACTAGATTCAACTATACTTACAACAATCACAAAGATTTATCTACTACACAACTTTACAAGATTTACAAATGATTTACAAATTGTGATATGGATGCAACAAGATTGCAATACACACTTGAGGTGTAATACTTCTTCACTTGATGATGGAAGTATTCTTCTCTTGCACTTGAGAAGTTGAGCTTGGATCACTTGGAAACAAAGCTTTATGATTAGATGATCAAAGGATTTTAATGAGATGTGTGAGCTGTTTTAGATCAGAAAGAATGAGTGCAAAAGGTGAGAAAATAGTGGGGAAAAGTCCAGTATTTATAGGACAAACTGGAGGAGCGTCAGTCTATGGGCGGTCCCCTTAAATAGGTGGGCGGTCCCCTTAAAATTAAGGGGGCCGCCCGTGTATTTAAGGGGGCCGCCCTAGACTAGGGGCTCCCCAGTTTGTCTTTTGTGTAGGGGGAATTTTCTGAAACTTTTCTAGCCGTTTTAGGTCCGAAAATTTGAATTTCAAAATGTTTATTTTGAATAAAACATTTCTTTTAATTGTAGAAAATGTTTTGTAATGTTTATAAAAATGTTTACAACATTTTATAAAAGTGTGAGGTTGAATAAAAATTTTCTTTGATCATAAAATGCATTAAGCATTTATTTATTCATACCTTTAAGTGATATAATTTTCGAAATGAAAATTTACTACTAATTACTTGTTTACGTTTAATTTTACATTGAACATTTTTATATTTTGTGATTATCAAAACGTAAAGATGTGAAAAATATTAATAATGTTTTTAGGCATTATTTTTATCAACAAATACCTTAAGTGATTTGTGTCGGGTGCAAACTTATATTTGTTGCAGACTTGAGACGTCGAGAGATGTTGACGTATGAATGCGTTGATGATTTGTGATTACGAGTAACTTGAGCACTTTACGTTATGTGTTATAAGTTACATGTTTGTCATCATCAAAACACAAAGAGAATGTATAGATTAAATATCGTAATATTTGCACTAATATAAACTATAACAAGAAATTTTCAATGAATTTTGGCTATGCTTCCAGTATATGTCTGCATCATTTTAGAGATGACGGGAAGTATTTGCAGTATGTAACGTGTAACCATTTCGGTGATGCTGTCTCATTTGATAGAACAGTAAGCTTGGATTGCAACTTATGAGCGAATCGACATTTACAAGTATTTACAACATTAAATGGGGTCCTGCAAATCAGTGTTAAAGCTGCTTCTTGTGTTGTTGTGAATTATACGACAAACCTCATTCAATACAATGAGGTATTTGTAGCATCTTTGGCAGATAGTTAAAAATTCCAAATTATCCTCACCTGGGTATCAAGTGTAGACATTTAACGATCGAATGATAGTGAAGGCCGTTAAAAGGAGGGACCAATGATGGATAACGTTTGACAGTAAGGGTCAAACGACGCATTTGTTCAGTCAAGGGACACAAGGACGATCAGTGTAATTTACTCTAGTAGAAATTAACCAAGGCCGGTAAGAATATTGGCCGACGTACTCTAGACAGTTTATATCAAATCAACCTATGACCAATGGTTCTTGCTTCACATTACAGCTTTAGCTCAAATTTGACAAATTCTATGTATAGTTTATGCATCAATCTGACAATTTTATTCTTACTTAACGTTGATTATCTTTTTCTTCGTTTATGCATCAATATAACTAACCCAAATGGCAGTTTATTGACTTTATTATACAACGCATGATTATTATCAACTAAAAGTATTATATTTGAAAAAGAAAAAATATTTGCCGTGTAGTAAAAAAGAAGACAAAGGAAAGTCATCAAGTCATCAGCTCATTGTCATAAGCATTTCAAGAGTGGCACCAAAAAGTTGTGGGAAACGGATAGAATATTAACGCATATTCCTAAAATTCTTTCAATCGTTATTATTGAAGTATGCAGCGAAAATACTAAGAACATGCATGTCAAGCTTCACTAGTCTATGGAATCCTAACCCTTTAATAAACTTGTTATAACAATGAGACTGATGATTAAAGATTATCAGCCACCAAGGGTAACCTTGGGAAGGTTGTTACCACATGCGGGAGGTCTCGGGTTCGAGCCTCTCCGTGGGGGTTTTCTTCCGGAGCAAAAAAGGAGTGGGGTTTATCCCCTAAGGTGAAGGTTCGAGTTTGCATACTGCTCAATCGGATGTCACTGTGAGCTCGAATCACTAACAACTAACTTGCCGTTCTAAGATAAAAAAAGAAAGGATTATTAAGTTCACCGGTTGTCCTAATTTGGGCTTAAATGTTATCTGATTGTGCTTTTCTTACTAATTGAACGTTTGATCTATATGACACAATATTAACCGATTTTTGGATTAATGCCATGGGGTCTAAGGAGTAACAGTTGTTGACAACGCATAGTTTGTAACTAATCGATAAATAACATGCATTTAGTAAGTACAAACCCTCTCAAATCATGTAATGTCTACACTTCAAGATACAAGAGCCGAATGCGAATATTTTAAACCACTTGCATGAAGCAGCTATTATTTCTCGCTCAGTCATATTTTGAATCCGTATTTGTTTTCGTGTTGTTTGTTTTCCTTATGAAATTTTGGGCATACTGAAAAAGATAAGTTGAAATGTGGTATATGATCACCTTAGACAAACATTCATGTCATGTCCAATGTCTAGAAATCATATATAGAAGGTACATTTCTAAGCATCCTAAGAACTGAAATGAAAGCGATTAGCAAGAAAAAACATCGATTACATCATTGTTTTTAACAAAGAATACAATGAGAATTCAAACAAGAGTCCCGCTTCCTTGTTCTTAGGAATCATCCACGCCTATTCCTTGTAATACGGAGTAGTAGTTATAACGATCAATACTTAACGTACTGTCCTCTCCTTCTTCCTCACATCTGGTTCTGCACCCGTACCACAGGGCCTTCTGTGATTGTGCATTCGGTATGCTAGCTTGCATTCTAGCTCTATTTCTTGTATTGTGTAGGTTGTAAGTTTTAATCTAGAGTTGGTATATCATGGGAATATGTGAATATTCCATACTCGAATGTCACAAGAGAAAGTCACTAAGGGTGCCCCCGTGTTGATCCATGATAGTTTGGAGGTCCGTGAAGAATTAAAGCTTTGAAATGGGTTCTTGAAGGCTTCTCACTAGAGGCTGGAGACACATTCACTTTTCTTTCAGTTCTTAATCAAATATATCATCCACGTATGTCTTTAACTCTAATTCCATGGGACGGGTTCTTATTGATCGTTTTTCTGATGTTTTGTTTGTTTATCTTGTTTTACATTAAGAAACTTGATAAACTTTGTTATGATATATGACTAAAGTACATGTTTAGAGACCGAGTATGCGGTTTTGTGCCAATATTGTAGTGCGGTTAACATGCATCCCTAGCTAGAGTGGAATGTTACATGTTGCGTGGAGCAAACCTAAAGCCACCCTTTATTGATGACCCCGATACACTTGCTAATGAAAGAACAGAAGAAAGAGTGTACTTAACACAATCTTGTAACACTTGCTCATAGTATCAAACACTTACCCGAAATCCAATTGGTTTATATACAAGATTAATTCTGATTTTTATACTCTACGTCCTGATTCAATCACTGCCACCCCCCCCTTGAGATAGATATGTCATCCATATGATTGTTAAAGTTTGAGCACATAATTACTATACCCATTCCTGTGACAACGTCACTGTATGCTAATCAGGATTTTCTTCACAAATCCATTTAAAATCTTGTCTGTCAAGACGTTTATTTAGTTCATGAATATCACAGATTGATTTTCTAAATGATAACTGGTGGCCTGGGTACCCTATTACACAAAGTATGCCTGCTGTCCCGAAGCGGCCAAGACAAACTTAACGCGCCACACTTGCGGCGCCTGATTCTTGACACGGTAATGAACATTGTAGTAGTTCTTCTTTAACAGCTTCTCATATGCGTGATAATGACTATATCTGTAGAACCAAAAAAACCCCTTGTGCCCTATAGAGAGACTTTCAGAACCGCTTAAAAAGTCCATCGCTCAATCGCCCACCACTTAACTAGCTTGTTCATTAAAGTGATCGTTACTGTCTTTCAAATTTTTTCAGGAAAACCAACTATTTATCAACAACTAAAATACAAACATATATGTTTGTTGACAAGTTAAGATACACAATATTTACCGCGGTGATTAAATTACTTTTACCAAAAAAAAAGTTAAAACACACAAACATCATAAGATTTATTGCTTTTTTTTCAAGGATATAAGAAAATGTTTCCTCGACCAGTTTAGAACTCGTGCATAATGTTTGTTGCATTCATAGGAGGATGAAGAGAGACAGGAAGTATTTCCTAGAAAGGCTTTCGTGTGGGATATCAAGAATGAAGCACAATGACGAAATAATAAAAATAAGAGGATAGAACCCAAAATACTTACCCAACTAGGCAAATCCACACACAAATGACCCTGAAGGATTCTGTTTGCAGCACTCGTATATTGATTCCACATGTAAGTAATTTTCACACAAATTGTTTTCTTGTTGGTTATTGACTCAATAGCTTTTTTTTTTTTTTGACATATTTTGCTTGATTTAAATGATCTCCTATTTTGAACTGTGGTGTTTGTTTGGGAATTCCCCGTAAGGACTCACACAAGTTGTCGTTAAATAACAGGTACAAGTTCAACAAGCACAAGAACTAGCATTAGCGACTTATCGCTAGGTAATAATCAAGATGACAAGATAACACAATTGTCGACACTTCTAGAAGCACTCGGGGAAGGACAAGATAGTTCCCCTGGAGTAACTATTCGTAATCAAGATGAAACACCACCAATGCTGGAAGAGCAAGTGCAGCTCGATCTAAAGAAATGTACTACTTGTAGCAGCACAAGGCCAACGAGTGTGTGGAAAAGTAGAAACTTTTTCTCCACCTCATTCAGAGTTCCGTGTATGCACACAATCGCTTTTTTCATCTGCGGAAATTTGAATATACCGAGGAGAAAATGAGGCAAGTTTTTCACGGGGACCCTCAAAAGTAGTAAGCTTGATGTCATTGTTAAGGAACAAAAAGATATAAAGAAGTACAAATCTGAAATGCAAGCACTTGAGAAAACACGAATGGAGAATGTGATCATGTTGTTAGGAATTTGCTTAGAATTCCCGAGATTGATGGTATTTGAGTATGGATGCAGCGGTTCACTAGATAAACATCTGTCACGTAAGATCTTATTGTACAAACTAGATTTACCATTAAGTTTATAGTTGGTTTCTTACTCGTTCCCATTATTAACAGATCAAAACACCAAACCTTTAACATGGACAACAAGGGTAAACATTGCGTTTGGTGCATCTAGAGGATTGTACAATTTGCACGCGAATAACATAATCCATGGTGATGTACGCCCAAAGAACATATTCTTGACACATGACTTCGAACCATTGTAACCGCATAAAATCTGCCCACTCCATTGGATGTTATGCGTGTACATGGTACATCTATTAACGCACACTTCTTTTTTTAAGGGTTAATACAAAAATATGTTACTAAAGTTTGCTCAAATGTTCACCTAAGTTACTAAAGTTTTTTTGGTTACAAATAGGTTACCTCATATAGTTTTGTTACAGATTTATAATTTGTTTACTGAAACCTTTAAAAACTGGTACAAACGAGGTTACTCATTGGTATACGGGATTTTTGTTTTGGGATATTGATAACTGTTCAAGAAGGCTTATTATTTGGCTTTATTTTACCCTTTTAAATAAAAATCCATCTGTATTACTTGAGGTAAACATTGATTATCCTGTTGTTACAAAAAAACAGGTTGTTACTTTAGCCGTGAACATTTTGGCAAACTTTAGTAACATTTTTGTGTATTAACCCTTTTTTTAAAGCTTGCAGGGTTCGGGCTAGCAAGAATGAACAACAGGACACAAAACTCCTCAGACCACTTTATAATAGGTACATTCGGGTATGTGGCACCAGAGTACACAAAAAGAGGGAAATCCACAACTCAAACAGATGTCTATGCCTTCGGAGTTGTCCTATTGGAGCTTGTTACAGGCCGGAGTCCGACAGATACACGACTAAAAGGACAGAGCTTATTGAAATGGGTAAATCTTCATGCATTTTACATAAACAAATAGTTGTATATCTCACATAATAACCCTAACAATCATACATCTTTTTGTACTAAGTTTAAACAGAGATATTTACACATCACATACTTTTTACGTAAACCGCCTAGCAATCTAGCTAGCATATATGAAAGTTTAAGTATGTAGAAAAGTCTGTTAGCTCGATATGTATTTGTATTGGGCCTAGCCCACATCTAGAATCATCTATCACTTGTATATATTATGTCGTATGTTGAATGAATAGATTATTCACTTTCCCAAACCTTCAAAGTCGAGTTATGTTGTCGTTTGAACACTTATGCTAATCAAAACTTATATACTTCACATGCTCGTGAGACATTAAGTATGCAAATATAAGTTATTTTGTATGATCAATGTCGTGGCTTGATAAGATGGAAACCTAACATACTACATACATGTGAAGGCTATTCCACTCATACAAGACAAAAAGTATTCCGAGCTGATTGATCCAGGGATTTCATACCAAGATAATCAGTTGACGAGCATCGTGCAAATCGCAGTAGAATGTCTATGCGCAAATGCTCATACAAGGTTATCTATGGAAGATGTAAGTGCATAATTAATTTGTAATAATAACTGTTACCTAGCTTCCTATGTTGTAATCTATATGTTTTTTTATGTTCATGGGTGTAGGTAATGCACAAACTGGATTACATTAAAGATGAGAATATTAGCCATGAAGACCAATGTGCAAATGAAATTGAAGAGGTCAACGAGACTGTGGAAAATATTTGTCAAAGTCAACGTCATTTTGATGAGAACGTCAACTTTAGTTATGGTGCAATGACCCCTTTACCCAAGCAGGCGAAACATTTTTACCAAGTTGCACAAACATAATTTCTTTTAATCGTTCACCTTATAATCAACGATAGAAATTATTTATGTGATAATAAAGTGTGTGTGTAATTTAGGAGAAATAGACAAAGTGAGTGATGTTGCATATAAGAATAATCAGTTGGCCAGATTGCAAATATGTATTCTTTAATGATCGTATTGTGTATATTTTCACTGGGTCAATTTAACAAGAAAAAGGCGTCTTCGATGCATGATTGTTACAGTGCAATTCAAGCTTGTTACACATTGTTTTATAAAGGGTGCTATAATGCCCGATCGATGAGCTTATTCTCTTCTTTTCTTAAAGAAGACATGGATTCTAGTTTAACTTACATCACAACTATTAAACATATTCCTTGCAGTATAACTTAGTTGCTTAAACTCTCAATTATAACTATATAACATTTAATCTTATAAACATTAACTTTAATAAGTCACCCAATGGGATCGACAAACTACGACGAATCAACATCACCAGAAGATGAAAAGTAAAGTCGCGAAAAAGTTTCAAAGATAATCATATAACAACGATGTTTTCATCACGTATCAAAATAATTTTATCATATCGCATTGAAATGTTTAAAGAATTAAACTCTTCGCAAGAAGCGAATATCAAGATATATATAATCGTATACCATAGAACGGATTGCCCGTATATATATAAAGTAAATAATATATATAGTATAATAATAATATATATATATAGTATAATATATATTATAATATATATATATACTTATACATGTATATAATTATTACTTGTACCAAGTGTCAACCACTTGTTACGCACATAATATGCAATCAAATATACCACATAAGGCTTCTAAGGATCGGGAACGATGCGCGCGCGGATATCGGACAACGGTGAAGGACTCGTGAAAATTTTCCGAAAACAGTTGTAGTCCAAGTTTTGTAAAACGACTTAGTTCACTACAACTCGTGCTCTGGTACCACTCTGTAACACCCCCAAAATGCGATACGCAGCGGAATACAACGATTGGGGTGCTACTTCATAATACATGCACACGAGTCCCAGTAAACGTTCAAAGATACGTTTATAAAACACAATTTCATTTATTAGAAAGATCAGAGTTACATAGGTCCCAATACCATTATGGAAATTATTTATAAAAGTCACAACACGACTTGATTTCTAAAACACTTATTTAGTTTATGACACCACTTCACCGAGACACCGTCCTTGATATCCGCGTTCCGTCCCATCCAGCCATCAACAGCAATTAACCTGAGATACATGCTTAAAAAGTCAACAAAACGTTGAGTGAATTCAAAGAGTTTACAAATAATAGTTAGAACGCATAATTTAGTTCAACAAAGCGTATAACGTTGGCTCATAAGTCAAGTTATAAAAATAGTGATTTCCAACTAAAGAGCCCATGTACCGAAACTTAACATATTCATCCCGTAGGACGAAATCATGCCCGAGAAGTATGTCACTTCTCCTAATACTAACCACAAAATTTCTTTTTACAGGGTGGTCCTAACGGATTCAAACCCCGGACAGGGTTGTCAACCCCAATAGATCTATTTAATGTATTAGTGTTCACCAACACATGGTAACTAACTGTCACACAACAAAAAGGCATATACTCAGTAGTGAAGAAATCATATTCAAGTATCAAAAACAGTTTGCGTTCAATTTCACAAAACAAGCAATATATCTTCCTCACGGAGTTAAAAACATTAAAAACTTTAAAAGCGAGGCTATGAACTCACCTCGATCCAAGACGACGATCGATTAATCAAATCCAATACGGAAAATCGGCAATACGATCACGACCTATAATTATGTCGCTTAATTATAAGTAACGGCAAAATCATATATATGTAGTATATATATTCGTACATGTGATGAGAAATCCACTTGCGCGACCTAAATCCTAGACTCCACTTAATTAAGTTTTAATTATTCCTCACGTTTTATCTTACGTGACTTTAATGGAAAACTTTATATTTTCGATAACTTTCTATTTTTAGAAACTTACTATTTTCGGAAAGTTACCATATTTAGTAAGTCTCGTTATCAAAATATATTTCTGATAAGATTTAGTTATCTCGTCGAACCCTCGACCGTCAATGTGGTTACCAACTACTCATATCGATATTATTTTTCGATTAATACTAAAGTTTCTATTTTTAGGATATACCCCGTTCGTATCCATCGTTAAGTCTAAAATGTCTTACTTTTATTAATAATAGCGTTTACTCACTTTTATTATGTCCGACAAGTTTAGTATTAACCCGTTGACTTTCAAAAGTCAACGCTAGACTTTGTTTGACTTTTATACTTATATTTATCTTTACTCAAATCTGACCCGCGCTAAGCGACCCTCTAAATCACGTTTTCACGATTCGGACGAAGAAGAAATTTTATGCGAAACGATATCCCGGACAACTTTTTAGTTTTAGCCGAGACTTGAATCTCGACATAAAATGACCAAAATGCCCTTTTTCAATTCTGCTGTAACTTATATTTTTAATAAAAACGTAGCAGTTTGACCATCGGTTTTGACCCGCTATATCACGTTTTCGTGACTTTGACCAAGAAAATATTTTATAGAAAACGTCATTCCGGACAACTTTCGTGTTTCGTTGGAAGGCCGAAACGGACTCGAAAGTGCCCAAAATTGCTGTTGAAAATCAGATCAGCAAGCTATATTTTAAAAAATAGCTGTCATTTTTATACACAAATTTCCAACTTCGATCGGCCATAACTTCTTCGTTATTAGGAGTTAGAAGCTCTACATTATATCAAAACGATCGTCTCGGAAAGCTTTATCATACTCTCAAGCCTAAAATTAGATTTCCCAAAATCTTGACCCTCGTTTTGCATGCCAAACTTTCTGTCCGAATTTACATGTTACAAAACACTATCAAAATCAATTTTCGAATCACCCAAATACAGCATACTAGCCTATTTGCGACCAAGTATACTCTGAATTTCATCACATGCAATAACTCCTAAATCGATTAAATCGCAAAAAACAAAAAATAACACAATAATAAAAATACTTACAAAAGTCTATATTAAGCAGAGAACGAACAATACTTGAACTCGATTTCGCCTCCTTTAGTGTCTAAGAGCCGAAATCGAACCAAACCCAACAACTAAACCTGAACATTTTTCCAATTAAACCAAACTTCAAAGTGATTATCTAGTTTATATTAAAAAAAAAAACAACAACCCTTTTACAATCTGAAACCTTTCAACTAACCCGAACCTCTAACTAAGAAAAATACCCATTGCATGTGTTTTTTTATTGCGTATATGTGTAGAAATGAAGAGAGTATTCGGAAATATAAGTTGATTCATCGTGCATGATGACATTTTTTTTCGCTACAACGTGCGGTTTTCCGGTGACCCGGTGACCGGAAAACTTTTCCGGTGGTGGTGGAATGGTGGTGGCAGCCGGCGGTTCAAAAAGGGAAGGGGAGAGAAAATGTTTTTGGTAAAAGTCTTTATGTGTGTGTTTTAGGTTCTTATTTATAGAAAACTAGTTTGGCCATTTGACAAAAATAGTCCCTCCATCTTTTATTTCTTTCAAAATAAGTACGAAGGATGTTTGTTTTGTTATGTAGCCTACCAAAGACTCGGGTTTATTTTTCCGTGATTAAATTTATTTCCGTCACACTAAATTTAATTTAAACATTTAATAAAATGTGTACATTTTAAAACACGAATCCGGCTCAAGACAAGGAGCAAAATGACGACATTCATAAAAATAATAAATTTACGATCTTAAAAATAATAACGAGTCGCGTCGTACATTTTTACGATGCTCGGAACGGTTAACGAACATGCGGTCAAACGTCGACTCGCGAAACGTCAAAAATAAATATTTTAAAAATATCTCCAATATTATTCGTATTAAAACCCGAAAATATTTATTCTCAAAAATTAAAATATTAAATGCCGACGTTCGATCATACGAATTCATAAAATAATAATTATGACGTCGGATTCGCGATCGTCATACGCGTCATAAAACTCGGGTTGTTACACACTTATATAATTTAATATCAATCTCAATGCTCTAGAAAAGGCGACAAAGACCACATGTACACATCCGTAACAATAGAATAGACACATATGACTGCTCACTCCTTAACTCGAGAAAGCTAAAGGTATGAACTATCTTGTGTATCAATAATAGATACCCGAATTCCTATAGATCTAAAGGCGAACCTCATACTTTTAGGGTGGAATTTTGAGGGTTTTTGTGCTAGTCATATAAATTCCTATCCACGAGACGCTATTAATACTCGGTTTTCGTCGGTATGTGTCATAAAAAAATTTAAATTAATTACCTTTTTATGCTATGTTTCGATATATTACCCATAATTTCAAGGAACAAAGCAAATGGCAAATGAAAGAATAGTTTCTAAGGCTTATTTTCTCCCTACACTTAAGTTGAACATTGTCCCCAATGTTCTATAGAAGTACCCGTAAAAACGAATAAAGAGAAAAGAAAACAAGTAAAAGAAACTAGTACTCCCCTGGTTTGCTCAATAATGGAGAAGAAACATGCAATAACTGGTTAAATCGTCCTCCAAGAGTCGTCTAATGAAAACATCCTAAGATCTTCCAAGCTTCTTCTTGTCAAATATAACCTGTAATCAAAGACAAAGACAATTATACCAAGCATAAACTTCATTGGATAGATACATATACAACAAGAATTTAGGGTTTTGACTCTACAAAATCAGTAAAGATAGGATGAGAGAACTGCTAAACTCATGGTTTTGCAGGTTTATAAAAGAATTTAAACTTTCTAAGTGTTGTACAAGTTATATTTTCAAAAGTACTTAAAATTTTCGAGTTTTCCTGTAACTGAGCGTTTGACGCCGTCAGGAATATCCTGACCCCGTCACAAGTATCGAGGTGACGGCGTTGCGTGGAAGTCGTAACGCCGTCTCCACACTCTTTGAAAACTCATTTTTCATTTTTGATGAAAAATTTCCTGCACTCATTCTTATAAGTTATTTTCTTATACAAAATACTGCATAACAACCTGAGATTTAATAATTCAATCATATGACTCGAAACTGACGCGAGTTAATCTAAATAATTTATTTTAAATGTTTGAATTTGGTTCTAAAAACCAGATATTTCCCCTACACTTATTTTGTTGCAAAATGCCCTTGATTGCAAATAAGACGAAGTTACAAACAAACAAAGCATGATTACAAATTAATTCAAACATAATAAAACAAACAATAAAGAATTAAAACACAAGGCACTCCTAATATGCGGAAAAAGTAAATATTGGGTTGCCTCTCAAAAAGCGCTTGTTTTTGTTAGAGTCACGAGCCTGACTCTACCCTTATTTAACAGATGGAAGGGGAGGGTTCCCCTACACTTGAGTTTAAGTGCGGGTGATAATAACGGTACATACCATCATGATGAGAAGGAGCCATACGTTGAGAAATTTATTGTTGAAGAATAGGCTCTAAACGGTGTGCTTTTAGAATTATACCTCTCTCTACTTCATTTGGCCTATCAAATAAACTAAGTTCTTCTCCTATAGGAGAACCTTTCTTAGATTCTAATCCCCAATCATCATCAAACATCTCTTAATTTGAAATATCAACACCTAGGGATACACTTTTCCCTAATAAACCTGGTTTAAATCCATAATGTCTCTTAGGGTCATTTATACCAGGGTCATAATAACTATACACACCCTTAGGATGTGAATTTTCCACATAGGGTGAAGGCAGTGTTTGAGTTGTTAAATAATCTACCACCTTCATCCTAGAACTATCCGGACTATGTGGTTTGATGGGTGGTTCGGGGCCTATTATGTCTCCTAGACTTACATCTAAGGATGGACTATTGAGTAAAGATTGAGGCTCCGGTCCATCAAAACTAGGAACTTCCCTAGAACTAAGAGGAGTGTTGTGATTACAATTCAAGCCTACTTCCTCTAGTTTTGTTTCGTTCAAAGGTTCTACCTCTATCGGGATCCCTAAAGTCTTTTCTACTTCTTCCAGGTAAGTCACGAGCGGTGTGTATGTGATGTGCTGTCGTGTAGGGTCAATTATTTGATTATCAAGTTTTAAATTTATATTTAGCTGACAAACCTAAAACAATACTTTAACGAGCAGTGTACCCGGTCAAGATGGAGTTCGCGGTAAGTAGGGTGTCGAACACTAAGAATGAAACATTAATCCTATATTCTATTAGTATTTTAATTAGTCTATTTACTGGTTAAACCTATGCTATGTACGTTGTCTAATGATATGGGGGGTTTTCAGCCTGAGAGACTGGCACAGGTTTGGTGGAAACAAATATCAATTCAATACACAATAAACACAAAAGAAGAAATTTAGAAGATAGAAAAGCGGTACAAGATAAAATGACAGAAAACTGCATTAGCCATATTAAATCCGGTTTAATGCTGGTTTGTTTGTTTTAGTGCAATGATTTACTTATCTCGAAGCGGCATATCATTCTTAAGACTTAGGCGGGTCATCATCCTAAGACCTAGACACAATTAATCCTGTCACAATTAACGCGTCCGCATAAAGCATCCTTTAGTTTAATTATAATCTATCTTAGGGAATCAAAGCAGTGGTGATCCTGTTAAAAACCTAGCCTAACGACCTCAAATGATGAGAGGACTTGTGGGGTACTTTGTAGGCTCAGATTTGCCACATCATGTCAGGACTTGACGTTTCGGTTGTTCTTTGTACCAGGCTTAAAGCCAAAGGTACTTTCCTTTACAAGAGGTGAAATAGGGAAGATTGCGCGGACGTGTTTGACATAGAGTGACTTTGGTGAGACAATTTTTGGTGTATGGGAGGGTACCTTTTTCGTAAGAGTTTATGAGAATTTATGATCATTAAGGGGTTCCAAATCCTTAGTGTCGGGATACCTTGTAACCTTCTTGATTTTCTTGGTTCTATTTTGTTCAATTCTTATCTCCTCCCTTAATTTCCCTACAACCTCCAAAGAGAGCTGCATGTAATCGCTTCCAATAAGACACATATACTCTTCGAGTTTCCTAACTTTTTCTTCTTGATCGAGTATGAAATTCATCACAAGATCCTCGAATTCCTCTTGTCGAGATGGTTTCGAGGGTAGTTGATACACTGTGTTGCTTGTCATTCCAAATACGCTTTCGCTTCTTCCCATTAGCAAGATTGCTTCCTTCATGAGTGTATCAACTTTACATTCTATGACCCCTAGTAACTGTTCAAAGTTGGGGTTTTCGTAGTTGAGGCTCCCCTTTCCCAGGGTGACAGGGTCGTTCCACCCCTCTTCCTCATATCGAGCTAGCTCCTCGATAGTGGCCCAAGCTTTCTTCGTACTCATTTTCCTTAGCCGTCCTCTGGCGGCGTAGTCCACGGTCCTTTTTAAGGTGTGATCAACACGGTTGTAAAATATTTGCACTTGGAGCCAGAGATCAATTCCATGGTGAGGGACTTTTCGGAGTAAGTCCTTGAAACGAGTTCATGCTTCTGAGAGAGACTCTCCTTGATGTTATTGGAACATAAGGATGTTGTTGCGGAGTTTTGCAGTCCTTCCCGGTGGAAAGAATTAAGCAAGGAAACGAGTAGTAAGATCCTCCCATGTGGTGATGGATCCTGCTAGAAGTCGTTCAAGCCAGTTGCTATCTTGATCGCGAAGGGAAAATTGAAATAAATGCAGGCGCGTTCTTTCCCTGTTTTCACCATCAAGGTCAAGTGAGTCCACAAGTTTTAAGAAATTCTTGAGGTGTTGGTTTGGATCCTCGGACAGAAGTCCGTGGAATGAGCATCCGTTTTGCAGCAACCGGATGGTGTCGGATGGAAGAGGTACCACGTTGTTCCCTACGGGGAGCTCAATGGTATTCATGTAGCCCTCGTGGCTAGGTTTGGAGTAGTCTCCAAGAGTACGGATAGGATTCTCGTCTCCCATGGTGGTTGACAAGAATGGATTACGAAACAAATAACACAAAGAAAAGATAGACTACGAGAAAGCTAATATGCGAAATTAAAATTCTTACTTGAAAGGATTCAAACAAGTAGAACTAAGTTAAACTATGATCAAAACCTAACTATTCCTCGACAATGGCGCCAAAAACTTGATGCGGTCGTCGTAAGGGACTTCTACAAGAAGCTTTACAACTCCCTAGGCAGAGTACCTAACCGTTGTAGTAGTAGTATAGGCAAGACTCGGGGGTTGTTATCGTTCTCTAGGGGAATAAGTTGGGAAGGTTTGATCACGGTCTGACATAATTCTAGGGGTTGAGAGAAGATTATTTTTGTATTTTTATATTTATAAGAAAGCAGTAAAATCATATGTTTGAGAGGTTTTGTTGGTTTTAGCTATTAAACTAAATAATAAACTACGCTAATGGTGATAACAATATAATAAAAAGATTGTATTCATTTAATCATGTATTATTCCCTAGATTGCTTCTCCTAGTGTTGTTGCTTTGTCACACTTGTGATGATCTATGTAATTATTTCCTAAGTAATGAACAGATTACACGAACCTGCTGTCTATTTAATATTCCGTTGAGGCAAAACACAAAGTAAGGTAGTTTAAAGACTATTACCCGGCCCCCAAGAGTATATTAAATGCATTTGAAATATATTAAAAGTTGATCAACCATATTAAGTGTAAGGTAGTATGAAGACTGTTACCGATGGTATCCTTTCTACACAATCATGTTTCCCTAGACATATCAACAGCGATACAGACAAAAGCTGGTTTTCTAAAGCCTAACATGCATATTCATCACAAGAAGCAACACCACTAAGATCTACATTCTAGGTTTCATACAATCATAAATGAATACAATAAGGAGTTTAGCTAAGCATGTTAAAGGCAAAGCAAGAAAAATAAAGAATCAAACAACAAGACATATTGAATGATTAAGATAGTCTTACTTGATTAAAACATGAATTGAAGGAGGTCCAATAGGGTTTTGAAGCCCTAAAATCATCCTAATAAGCTGCCAAATGAACTAGGGTTTGTCACCCTTTTTTACTCTAAAGTTACATACACAAAACCCTAATTTTGGGTTTGTATATATAGAAAAATCACTGCGACGGCGTCGCACTTTAATCATGACGCCATCGAGAAGTAGAATATTTTAGATCTTAGGCTGGGTCGTGCGAGCTGACGTTGTCATGCTTTCTTGTGACACCGTCATGGGATGAATTGTGACGGCGTCACGTGCATCTTGTGACGCCGTCTCCCGCCTATGAGAACTTAATCTTGAGAAATGTTGGTGTAGGTCCGTAGTCTTGTTCGTTTCTTCTTAAAATGAGCCCAAGTCACGTGTATTTCTTCTAAATGCCTTCCAAATGCTAAATACCTGAAAAGGAATGATTAAGTACCTATTTTGGGCATAAATGCACGATTTAGGGGGTTAAATGACCATGAAAAAGTGTATAAAATGACACCTCATCAGTAGCAGCTAGCTATTATTTTGTTTTTAGTGATTAAACACAAATCTTTACAAAATATTCAAATTGTATTTAATAATCAGATTTAATAGATTCTTATAAAGAATATATATTTTTTAACATGAAAATGGAAAGATTTTCTAGATTTGAAAATATATGGAAAGATTATTTCCATTTATGGTTAATTCTATTTTGTCTTATTGATTAATATAACTAGTTTATAATTAATCATGTGTTTACTTGAAATTATTTGGTTAGTAGTAGTTTATGCAAATGATTAAATTTGTATGCAAGACAAAATATTTTTCTTTGATCATTAACTACGCTTTATAATTTGACGTGTTTCAAAAAGCTTTAAATTTATAATGACTGAAAATACCAATTTTATCATAGGGAAACACACGGGTAGAAGTATAACCCACGTATGTAGTATAATCTTTTTAAGGTAAGACCAGGTCGTCCACAGGGATTTGTGTAGTGTCAAATAATCGGCTGAAAAATAAACATTAACAATTATGAGAAATATGACTACTCGGATAGCTTCATATAATTCATAAGCAATGGTAATAGTTACGATCTTAGACTTAGGACTTTAATTCACAAAAAGTATTTTCTCATCAGAAAATGGTTCCATAAATTAACTTGTTTAACTTAAGACTTATGCTTAGCTAACTTGATTAGATGTGTCACTCAAATAATCTAGTTACTATTATGTCAAATCTCTTTTTGCTTATCAAATAACGTAAGTGGATTTCTCGTCACAGACGATAAAGATCATAGGCAAATCTTTAAAACTATATAGATCACAACGGGTCTTTCGACCTATACCGGCATTGGTATATAAGCAAAGTTGATAAACAAAGTTAATAAGATTAGACATGATAGGATTATAACAAAATCTTAAGATTAACAAGATCGTAATTATACCAAACGCTTGTTCATTATATAATTTCACCGAGTAGTCATGAGAGATTTAGCCTCTCATGACTATGAAATTCATAACAAAATCAAGTAGAGTAACAGAAATCATATTATATTCTGGCAATAGTATGGATCAAAACTTTTCCTATAACAAGTATGGAATCGTAATACACCCTTATTTTACTAAAACTATGATAGTGTTCTTCTTCGTTCTTCGTGGTTTGATCTTCAATCTTCAAAGGAGTATGGTGTTTATGGGTTGAAGAATTGGAGATATGATGGTGTAAGAGTGAATATGTGAAGGAATGGATGGATGATTAATGTTGATCCCACTCCAATAGATCTTGAATTCCTTAGCTTGTGTAAGGTTTAGTTATGCAAGATAAATCCTACACGACTTATGATAGAAACTTTGTTTAATAATACTAAAGATTATGCGGAATCTAATCTTTAATATAAGAAGAATTCTTCAATGAAACAGTAACAGAAAACAATATAATTCAACAATAAATGCTCCAATATTATTATTACAAATAATACAAATACTCTCCTAGTATTAGGGTTACAAAACCTTGAAGCTATGACAATTCTATGAATGACTCGATTTGATACTTTGATACATAGAATTCTATACCCTAGAACCTCCTTTTATACACCAAGGAGTCCTAATAGGATTACAATATTTTCCTAAGTTATCATGATCTTCTAAACAAATAACTTATACGTATCTTTTACAAAAATATCTCATACATATCCCATAAGCAATCTTTATCTTTTCTCTGAGCAGTCTTTATCCTTTCAGCAGTCGTAATCTTTCAGCAGTTGTAACTTTTATACCAGCATCATTAACTTTCAACACCAACAGTAGTAATTTTTGTACCAGCAACACTAACTATGTACAAGCAACATTAACTACTTAGAAAGTTTTCTTCAATCTTCACCAGCAGTACTAACATTACTCTAGCAGTACTAACATTACTAGCAGTAGTAACTTATACTAGCAGTAGTAACTAGTAGTACTAACTACTTAGCATATTTTTTATTAAGATTACTAACATCACTAATTTATGCTTAGCAACAATAACTAATACCTTAACAACAATAACTTCAAGAAGACTTTTAATTCCAACAATCCTCCCCTAAACTTGATATTTATCTTCAAAATCATCAAGTTTCTTCATTAAAATCTTCATCAATCACCAGGAGGATGCTTCCAAACACTTCATTGGGGTACATAGCCTTCCTTAAGCTATTTCTTGACCAATCTAAGAAGCTCAAATGCCATTTTACACTCATAATCAACTTGGAGCTTCACATCATTGAACATCTGATGTAGTGTATGCTTTGTAAGTGGATACATCTTCTCAACCAACAGATAATAAAGTATGTTCTGCATTGTCACACAATGAACTCTACAAGAATCCTAAAGCTTCCAATTCAGCACTTTAACTAACCCTTGTTGATTCTTCCTTACACTATCTTCAAGATGATGTTCAAACATGATCTTCAAATTAAGATATAAGAAAATATCCATGTAATTCGCTGGCTCTGTCTTCTTAAATCTTGCTTTGACTATACTCCAAAGAACTTCTAAATCTTCTCTGTCAAAGTTTTTAAGCATCTTTCCAAAAGTTAAATACATCTGAGAATTACCATCTTCTCTGATAATTTGGAAATAGCTTTTCTTCCCTTCTTTGTAGATCTTGTAGTCAACAATGGTTGGAGATTTATTAGATAAAGGTGTAGCTTCAATAGTTACATCATCTCCATCATCTGAAATAATTTCCATACATTTCTTAAGCTCTTCAGTTTCTTTATCATCCACCTTTTGTTTCTTAGAGCTTTCTTATTCCAGAGCTTCTCCTACTCTTTTAGAACTGCTTTCTTCTCTTGTCTCACTGCCTTCTTCTCTTACTTTACTACCTCCCACCAATTCTGTATCCATATCAACAATTGTGTTTACCCTTTTCATTGCTTTATCAAATAACTCTTGAACATTGGCAAATGACATAGTCTTCAAGTCTTTGGGCTTCCATCCTGCCATGTTTTTCAGATAAGTAGTCATGATACTTCTTTGTTGAGCTTTGGTAGGTGGTTTGTTCCTCTTTTCCTCTGCTCTCTTAGCTACAAAGAATTTTCTTCTTTTCTCTAAGAGTTGTTGAAATAGTTTAGACTTTTCTTTAATTGTTAACTCTTCTTGTTCCTCTGCTTGCAGCCTTTGAGCTAATTCATAGTCAGTCACAACCTTATCCTGAATATCATTCTATTATACAATTAAGGCAGCATTGGCTTCTTCTTTTTCTCTTGCAATCCTCTCTTCCTCATCAAATTGAGCTTGTAGCCTTATAGCTTCTTGTTCATCAAAGAGGACTTGATCTTTCTTCTTCATCTTCAAAGGTTCTTCAACCATGATTCCTTTACCCTTGTCCTTTGAAGAAGTTATTGGTGTAGATGCTTGCTCCTGCTCTTGAATAACAAGCCCTTTAGCCTTGGGTCTTGTAACAGCAGTTGTAGTTGTTGTAGCAGCAGTTGTAACAGCCTTGGGTTTAGTACTCTTTAATTCTGCCAGTGCTTGAGCTAAAGTCATGTCAACATCAGATAAATCTTTGGCAGCACTAACTGGAATTGTACTTGTAGTTGTAGCAGCATTAACCACAGGCTCTTCAGTTTCTACAAACACCTCATCACCATCAAGATCATGCACTCCAAACATATCAGCATCATGAACATTCTCCAGGGTGATGTCTTCATCAGCATCAATATCATGAATTTTCCTCCCCTGTTTGGATGCATCCTCCTGATCACCCAAACTAGCTTCATCATCTGAGGAATCAATTCTAGCAGACAGACCAACCTTGTATAACCTTTTAAGACCATGAGTTCTTGACTTTTTCTTTCTCTCTAGCTTCTTGACTCTCTTTTTCAGACTTGTAATCTCCTGTGCTTGAGCAGTCTTTGTGTTTTCCAGGTCAAGAACTCTTTGTTGCAATTTGGTACAAAATTCCATCAATTCCTTTAGTTGCAGACTATCCTCACCACTTCGAGGTGTGTTAACTCCTGCGAGCAGTGGATCATTGGAAAATTTAGATACATTCTCAGACCTAGTCTGAGCAATGGTATCCCCCATGGTGTCTTGGCGCCTGGGACCACCACCTGAACTAGTTCCAATGGAACTTGGTTCATTAGGTGTTGCCTTGGATTGGGTCTTAGAGATGTTACCTCTGTCCTGCTCTGCATCTAAGCCAGTAGCAGTAGTGGTAGCCCTTTCCAAACTGTCATCCCTCTCCTCATAGACAACCTCATCTACTACATTCTACATAGGTTGGAAATATGTGTTACTCTACCAGAAAAGTCTTTTCCTTGCCTTTTTATGTTAGCAAAAATCTTCTTTTGTGTAGTGAGAGTAAGAAATATAAATCCTTTGAAGTTGCCATAACATTCTAGTTGATTATTCAAAATAACTTATATAAATCTTGGATACATCAAGAATTTGACAGCATTATCCAAGTTCTTTACCATGCTTTTAAAAATATACTTGGAAAAGTTGAATTTTTGGTTTGTGGCTATACAGATAATTACAGAGGCCATAGTGCTACTAAATTCATTCCATGCAGTAGTCTTAGCACTTAGGCATTGCAAAATGGTATGAATAAGAAATTTCCATTGGGGAAAAAATGCCTTATAGAAGGTAAGCTTTTGTGAGAGTTTTTCATACCTCATGAGTGTAAGCTATTCAAAAATTATAGCATTTGGCAGAAAATCAATACCATCAGCATCTTCCAATTAAAGATCTCTTCTTACAGTTGCTTCAGTTATGATGATCTTCTTTCTATCCACTAGGGCTTGTAACTGAACTTCCCCATTAACTTTTTTCCCCTTGATAGTAGAGCAGAACGATGAAATGATCTTCTTTCTATCCACTAGGGCTTGTAACTGCTGTTCCCCGTTGACCGTTTTCACCTTGACAAAGGACCAGAATTGTTTAATACATGAAGTATATATAGTGGGATTAACGGTTAAAGCATATCTTATTGAACTAGCATTCAGAAAATCAACAACTTGTTCAAACCCCTTACTTTCAACGGGTTTAGCCCAAAACGCAACTAAATTATGAGTAATAGCAAATTGTAGGGTCGTCATTGTGTTGGGTTTTGATGAAATTGAGTTAGGGTTTATGATTAGAGAGTATATGAAAGATTGAAATCGATTAAATGATTGAATGAAACCCTTAATTGAAGTATTTATGAAACTACCCTCAACAGCATTAACATTCACCAGCAGTTGTAAGTTATGCCTAGCAGCATTAACTTTGAATCACCAGCATTAACTCCAATTCCTTTCTAATAAGCTTTTCCATCATCAAATTAATAGCTCACAAAATCTCTCTGTTTGTTTTTTATTTCTGTTAATTCTTTTAGCTTACAATTCTCTCTGTCTATTTTTGATTTCTCTTAATTCTTTTAGCTCACAATTCTCTCTGTCTGTTTTTGATTTCTCTCAATTCTTTTAGCTAACAATTCTCTCTGTCTGTTTTTGCTATATTCAACTCTCTTTCTGTTTTTCAGCTTACAAATTCTCTCATTTCTTTTACTTACCAAATCACTCTATCTATTTTAATCACACGTCTCTCTTTCTGTTTTTAATCTCACTAATTCTCTCTATTCTTTTACCTTACCATTTTCTTAATCAGGACTTTAAAGATTGAGCATTCTAATACTAGCAATCAAATATTGAATTCTACTTACATCAAATGCTTTTGTAAGCAAATCTGCAACATTCTTGTACGTATGAATCTTGATCATTTGAATTAGCTTCTTTTCATTGGAATCTCTGATAAAGTGATGTCTAATATCAATGTGCTTTGTTTTTTTAATGAAAAACAGGGTTCTTAACTATGCATATAGTACTCTCATTATTAATATAGATCTTTGTATGCATAAAGTTATACCCATAATCAAGCAAATGGTTTTGAATCCAAAGCACTTGGCCACAACAACTTGAAGCAGCTACATATTCAGCCTCTGTTATGGAATTAGCAACCACAGTCTGCTTTTTGCACTGCCTTGAAATCAATCTACACCCAAAAAATTGACAACCTCCTATTGTAGACTTCCTATCTAAGCTTGCTCCAGCATAATCACTATCAGTGTATGCTACCAAATCAAAAGGTGAACCTTTTGGATAGCAAACCCCTAATTTAGGTTGACCTATTAAGTATCTAAAAATTCTTTTCACAGCATAAAGATGTGATACTTTTGGGTTGACTTGGTATCTTGCACAGGCACATATGCAAACATAATATCAGGTCTTGAAGAAGTAAGATACATCAGTGAACCAATCATTGATCTATATAAATGAACATCCACTTCTTCACCATCTTCATCCTTAAGCAAAGGCATTTGAGTTTCCATAGGTGTGCTTGCTGTCTTGACATCAGTAAAACAAAATTTCTTCAAAATCTCAGTCACATACTTATATTGACTGATAAAAATCCCATCTTTCTTCTACTTTACTTGCAGTCCTAAGAAGAATGTGAGTTCACCCATAGAACTTATTTGAAACTTCTTATGCATCATCATCTCAAACTCTATGCATAATGACTTCTTTATAGAGCCAAATATGATATCATCTACATATACTTGAACTAACAGAATATCACCTTTGTCTCTTCTGATAAACAAAGTATTGTCTATCTTTCCTCTCTGAAACCCATTGTCTAACAAATAAGCTGACAAGGTTTCATACCAAGATCTAGGAGCTTGATGCAGTCCATAAAGTGCCTTTTCTGCTTTGTATACTCTGTCAGGAAAGTCTGGATCTTCAAATCCTGGTGGTTGACAAACATAGACTTCCTCTTCAATCTTACCATAAAGAAAAGCACTCTTGACATCCATCTGGTACACTACAAAGTCTTTAAATGAGGCATAGGCTAAGAATAGCCTAATCGCTTCAATTCTAGCAACAGGAACAAAGACTTAATCCTAATCAATCCTTTCTTCTTGTGTGTACCCTTGACTAACCAACCTTGCTTTTTTCTTTATCACAATGCCTCTTTCATCCTTCTTGTTCCTGAAGACCCATTTAGTGCCAATAGCCCTTTTGCCATTTGGTAAATCCACCAAGGTCCAAACCTTTTATAATTTGAATTGTAGAAGCTCATCCTGCATAGCTTCTATCCAGCTTAGATCCTTCAGTGTATGAATTGCCTTTTTGGGTTCTTCTTGTGATAGAAAGCAAGCAAATAAGCAATTTTGAAAGTCTTTATGGTTTGTTCTTTGCTGAACTGAACTAAACAAACCATGTTCTTCCAAATTCTTTGTCATTCTTCTTGTTTGGGGTGCTGAATTCAAGTGTCTAATAATTTGTTCAACTGGATGATCTTTGTGTATTCTTGTAGTTTGAATAGGACTGACAGGCATTAATGTATTTAAATTGTTCATGTCAGCCTCTGCACCAACATCTTCATAATCATCTGAATACACAATATCTTCCAATTCAAGCATATTTGGATCATTTGGAAGTTCAATGCTTGTATTACCACTAACAGCATTAACTTCTATGCCAGCATGTTAACAGTTGAACTAACAGTATTAACATTGTTAGTGCTGTTTCCATCACTAGCAGTATTAATATTGTTAGTGCTGTTAACACTATCATTCTTATTACTTGGATCACCACCTTCTTTTCCTGGTTCTTCAGTAACCTTCTTTTCATTATCTCCTGAAGGTTTGAATCCAGCATCAGGAGAACTCTTTGAATTTTGAGAGAATGGTAGATCAGCAGGCCACAATGGTAGCAGAATGTAATCTTTGCCAGGTACTGTCTCCATTCTAGCTTTACCTGCATCATCACATGCTTTTGTACCTGCATTACCATTAGACTGATTTCCTGCAACAACTGGCTTATAATTCATTGACTTTGTTAGTGCATCAATATCAAAAAGCCAATTTGGTCCACTTCCTGCAATATTAGGTGTATTCTCACTAAATTGGACATGCAGGTTCTCTTCAACTATCCTTGTTCTACTGTTGAATACTCTAAATGCTTTACTATTGATTGAGTACCCAACAAAGAATCCTTCATCAGCCTTACCATCAAACTTGCCTAAGTGATCTATGGTATTGAGAATTGTAACAGGACACCCAAATGGTCTCATAAAGCCTAAAGCTGGTTTTCTACCAAGAAAAAGTTCATAAGGGGTCTTGTTATGAGGCTTAGTTACTAATACCCTATTTTGCACATAGCAAGCAGTATTAACTGCTTCAGCCCAAAAAGTAGTAGGTAGCTTAGAATCAGCTAGCATTGTCCTAGCAGCCTCAATTAGTGTTCTATTTTTCCTCTCAGCTACTCCATTTTGTTGAGGAGTTCTAGCTACACTAAATTCTCTCTTAATACCTTTTCTCTCACAAAACTGATTCATCTCCTTATTCTTGAAATCAGTTCCATTGTCACACCTAATTACCTTAACCCTTTGATCTATTAGATTTTCTACTCCAGTTATAAAGGACTTAAGAATCCCACTAGTCTCATCCTTAGTAGCTAGAAAGAAAACCCAACTAAACCTCAGTTCCATTGTCACACCTAATTACCTTAACCCTTTGATCTATTAGATTTTCGACTCTTTAATCGCCATGAATTTTGCTCTCCATTTAGGATGTAGAGCCCTAAGAAACTTCCTTACGTAGTTCTTACTAGAATAACCTTCATCAAGAGCTTTAAGACTAGTGATAATAGTATTAAATCTAGCAAATGCACTATCTATAGATTCGTCTTCGGAGATGACGAATTGTTCATATTGTTGAACCAAAGGTCGATCTTATTATCTTTGACTTGGTTATTACCTTGATGGGTGATTAACAAAGTTTTCTAAATTTCTTTGGCCGTATTGCACATGAAAATTCGTTCATATTCTTTTCTAGGCAAAGCATTGTAAATAACCATTTTGGCTTCATTGTTCTTCGAAAGCCTTCTTTTAAGATCAACGTTTGATTTTCAATAAAGGCCAACCTCATCACGTTTGGTTTCCGATTTTAAATAATAGGTTGACCAATCACCAATTATAAAAAACATGCCAAAAATCTAGATCATTTGATTTAACATAATGTCTCAAATCTATTTTTACTAATAAAATAAACTAACCACATTTCGAAAAGAGATGGTCCTTTGCATAGAATGCCCTCCTAGATATTTAATCGGAATCCATAGATACGCTCCAAGCTTTAAAATACAATATAATTTTAAAATCTTGAGTGACCTTCGCCTCCTGATACCACTAGTGAGGAAACTAGAAGGGGGTAGAAATAGTTTACTGGTTAATTGGTCGTTTAAAAAAAAAAAAACAAAAAAACTTTGCTTTGAAAAAATTGGTATTGATTCGAGTTAATCATGTCAATCAATCAACAATATGAGATCACAACTAAAATATCTAATATAATGAACTAAGTAAAACAATAACACTAAATAGATAGAGAAAAGAAACGATCAATACCAATACGATCCAAGTGTTGTATGGTTCAGCAACGAATCAACCTCTTCGTTCCTACTCTACTCCCCGAGTACTCCACTCGAGATTTTACTATGTCAACAAGCTCCCTTTAGGCAAAGAAAACCGTTTATACATCGCTTACTTTCTTTTCCAACACTAATCTAGATGTCGAGTCCTAATCTTAGCTAAAACCAATCTAAGACTTCACAAAGTCTTTATACACTCACAAGATATATACCCTTGGATTAACACACAATCCAAATCACACCAATACATAATTTACACTATTGGATCTACACTCAATCCAATTTACACAACAATACAAAGTAAATGTAATAAAGATATGTGATTTTGAGGAGGAAGAGAGAGATCGCTTGATAACAAATCGTATGTAGAAGAATACGATTGTTCTTCTCTTGCACTTGATTAGAAGAAGAAGGGAGGAAGAAAGAATTAATCACTTGAAAACAAGATCAAGATATGTTAGTGATCAAGATATGTGTTTTAGAAAGAAAGGAAGAAGAGAGAATAACAGATCTGAAAAAATTCGTGGCAAGAGGTTCTGTTTTTCAGATGGGGTGGCCCAGTATTTTATGACAAAAAAGGAGCCGTTGTTATGATGGCGTCCCATAATATATAAGGGTCCGGCCAGGCCTATAAGGGGGTCGTCGTAGACTACGCTCCCATTTTTGTCTTTTTGTGGGGAAGGTGTTATCTGTTTTAGAACCTTCCATTTTGGGGGGGAAAACTGATTTCAAATTAAATAATTTAATAAAACATTTCTTTTATAAAAAATTATTTTGTGTTTATATTTTTGTAAAAATACTTTTTTTAAAATGTAAGGTTTAGGAAATAAAAATTATTTCCTTGATCACTAATCATGTTTAATGATTTGTTTAATCATACCTTAAGTGATTAATCTTAGAAATGGAATTTTACGATTAGTAATTTATAAACGTTTAATTTTATCGTAAATGTTTTCACATTTTGTTATTATCAAAACATCAAGAGGTCGAAAAATATAAATAACGTTTTTAGACATTATTTGTATTAACAGGAACGCCTTAAGGACATTTTCCATGATAATAAGGACGCTTGAATCATTCAACTTGACAATGACATCCGTAGCATGCACATTGGTACTCTCTCTTCGTTACATATTACTTTCAAGAAATCAAAGGCAAGGTCGTTTGTTTATCGATTCGGTTCCAAGGTAAGTGACTCGAGCCTTGTTACTTATGCCAACAATTAACTTCATAGCAAATTTTCCGAGACCGCACGGATCACTCTTAATAGGGAAAAAGCGAAGTATGCCGCATTTGGTTTGGAAAACCAGCGCACTTTGTGTCTTGAACTGCTAGACTTGACCTCGAGAGTACTTTTGGCCAAAGCTTACGTCTTTTCGTAATAAGGGCTTCAATCTTGGTTTATTTCACAATCAATCCTCGAGAAACCTGAAATGCATTTTCACACAAATAAGTATCGAAAGTTCATAAAAAATAACAATAAAACAACAAATAACACGACTAAAAATATGTATAATTTGAGTCATCATATGAAAGCCCGGATTTTCATGGTACAAAATTACAATAGTGAAGTAAACGACAGCGTATAAGACCTCGATTTCAACTTAAATAAAGAAGCGTCCAATTTATAAAATTATTTGGACCTCGGCTCAGATATGATTTTGGCTGCAGAAGACGGTTTCACTTTATGCCATACTATTTTTCGCCATGCCAAAACAAAAAGATCAAACGACGTCGTTCAGCTTAAACGCATTTTCAAAGAAAATATGTCATCCGTAAAGGAACTTTAGCTTTATCTTTTATATAATAAAAGAATTACATCATTTCAAAGTTTTCTATCAAATTAAATCTTATAGAAAAAAATTGGACCAATCAGGTTGCTTGATTTTGCCACGTAGGCAAAATCTTGCGATTTGATTGGTCAATAAAAAGTCAAAAATTGAACCAATTTTGTCAAAATTGAAAATTTTTGGTGGAGAATTTTGATTGCGAAAAAACTGCATAAAAATATATGTGTCAAATTTGTGAAAACAAAAACTTGAAAAAGATGAGATAAATAATAAAACTTTAATGGTTTAATGTTAAATAACTTATATGGAGTTAAGTGTAAATTTATAAATTTACAAGTTTTATTATAACTTTAAAAAAAATAACTCCTTAAACTTAACAAACTTAAACAATTTCTTACTTCCAAACAAAAATACAACAAACTGAAATCATGTTGTACAACCAAATAGAAAAACACCTAAATTATCGTAAATAAAGAAATGATTTTCTAGCTATTCATTGATAGGTTCGGAAGAATTGCATTTTATTGTTTAATACGTACTAAATCATATACAACAATCTTGGGCTACTTTTATATCTTAAAGATATGTTGGAGACGAAAAAATGGGTAAATCTAGATTTACATTTGTATATTGATTTTTCATTGTCGGCCTAAAACTCATGTTGAACAACAAAGTAGAAAAGCACTGAAGCACACAAATTATTGTAAATAAAGAAAATTGTTTTTTAGTTATTCATTGATGGGTTCAGAAGAATTGCATTTTTTTATGTACTAAATTCTAACCTTTGAATTTCTCAAAAAGTCTTTATTCAATTGACATGTGTCTATGCCTATAAATTATATACAACATTCTGGGGCCACTTTTATATTTTAAAAAAGTGTTGGTGATTGAAAAATAGGTAAAACTCTTTTAACATTTGTATATGTATTGAAGATGTACAATAGGTAAATCTTTGTTTTACCAAAACATGTTGTATGCACGAAACGTGATACTTATTTGAGTTCTTTAGTTTTCTATACTGTATAAATATTGACGGTCTTGTGAACTTTTGTTAACTCAAATTGATGCTTTTAAATTCGATTGCGAATATAAAATTTTACATGTTTTAACAAAAAGTATGACCATAAATCTTAAGTATAGCTGACATACTCATGCAACTATAAACATACAAACATATACAATGTCAACTGCATACCCAACAGTAAGAATACCATCCTTCCAAAGTGGAAGTCAATGGTTCGAATATAAAAAGAAGAAAATTAATCCTCTTTTCGCCTCGGAGGTTCACTTGAGCCGACTCCGAGCTACCTAAAAGGGTAGTTTCGTTGGGATTAGTCAGCTCACGATGTCGAATCAGAAAACAGGTAAATCAAAAGAAAAAAAAACTGTTAATTATCTTCAAATTCATATGATATATAAAAGATTTAATGAATTTCTATATGATTTTCATAATACTTTATAACATAACCTATTAAACGAAAGAAAATAAGAATTATACATATATTTAAAAAATATAATGTCTAAGCCCTGTATGTGCATGGGCATTAAAACTAGTACTATAAGGATTGACTATTAAACGTTTTTCTCATGCAAGGTTTTAAAAGGCCCGTCATGACGCCACTAAAGTCTCGCAAAAGCGCGAGGTGTGACCTTCACGTTACGCAATAGACCAAGGCGTAGGCTTACGGCGTGACGTGAGATGAGAAATGAAAAACGTGATAAAGCGCGATAAGACATGATGCGTAGAGGCTTTTTGAATTCGATTTCGATAAAAATCGTTTTTTTATAGACTTGAAAAAGATTACATACAAAAATAGTTTCTTGATTTTATTCCTTATGTATGACACTTTTTGTAAACTTAATATATTTGAAATATGATATACATATATAACAAATATTTTCATATTTTGTGCTGCTTTAAGTCACGCCTTAAAAAACGTCATGACTCGTCATGGCTTCTAAGGCATGAGGCTTGGCCATGCCGTCATGCCACGCCTCACACTATTTATAACCTTAATTTTATGTAACAACATTTATCAATTACTTTTTGATTATTTTACATTATATGTATAAATGTTTTACGAAATGTTTAATCACTATATCACAACAATATAACTATTTGCTCTCATAAAATTATGTTGCTATGCATTGATAATCGTCTGGTATTATACCTTTATATTAAAGACCAGGATTGTAATCCCGAGGTCTTTAATTAATGCGTTTAATAACACCCAACCCGACTCCGAATTTTATCCCGGGGTTTGTATACATGGTATGTGCTTAATTACACATACCTTTTACCTTTAAAAACGAGCTAAAATAACCAAAAACGGACTCAAAATGCCA
>BQNB010025896.1:0-59149 GCA_026074375.1 Tanacetum coccineum
TTAAAAAGGATATATATGTAATTAAAAGTTTAGATCGGATATATATGTAATTTTCAAGCTTTGCAGGGATATATATGCAATTGTCCCTATTATTTTACTGTTTATTATTATATAATAATATTTTATTATTTGTTAATATTATTATTTATTATTATTTTTATTTTTATAGTTTATTATTATTATGATTGATTATTTATTATTTATTTAATTATTATTATTATATATTATTATTATTTTTTATAATAATAATCTTTCTTATTATTATTATTTGTTTATTAATTTATTTTTCTATATAAATCTTTTTTAAAAGGAAAAAAAAAAGATTTGCGTGATTATTATTTTTTTCAATTCTCTGACGCTACCAAACAGTGGAATTCAATAAACTATCTCTCTGGATTCATTTCTTAGAAATCTAATTTTCTGCTTCATTTCAAATTCTCTGTACCAAACGTGCCCTCAGGCTCAACATATGGGGAATTTGTGCTCCTAATATCTGTCACCTATGTTTGAATGATATGGAATCCCATGATCATTTATTTTTTGAGTGTAAATATTCTTTGGAAAAATGGAGGTAATTGATTTTTAGCTTGGGTATCCTTTATGTCATTAGGCACTGGTTTTCTGTTTATAGATTAAGTCCACATGCTTGATATGAGTGTTTTTCATTCCTGAACCGTGCCTTAGAGAACGACATGGCACCAATAGTTGTTGTTGCCACCAACCAAGGGATCACAACTATTTGAGGCACAAACTACAAATCCCGATTTCCTGGATCGCTTTCTCAATTCTCATCATCTACACACAACCATACTCAGAAGACGACATTCGCAAGATTCAAGAGGATGATCCATGTGGACATATCCGATGATGCAAAGGTTTTGTTGACAAAAATTGGAGTGGAAACATCTCTGAGATACGCCACAAACTTAATCACATCAGCTGCATTGGCTTGCCAGAAGAGGAAAGGGAAGGTTGTGGAAATGGATGACGTGCGCCGAGTTTATGAGCTGTTTTGGGACGTGAAAAGATCTACACAGTACTTGATCAAGTATCAAAGCCAGTACACATGTTCAATCAAGCAGCAACGGAGGAGGAAGATGAATCAAACATGATGG
Organism: Tanacetum coccineum; assembly: GCA_026074375.1. Classification (NCBI taxonomy): domain Eukaryota; kingdom Viridiplantae; phylum Streptophyta; class Magnoliopsida; order Asterales; family Asteraceae; genus Tanacetum; species Tanacetum coccineum. Next base: position 1,116 of record BQNB010025896.1, read on the forward strand.
TGTGTTTAGTTGTTGAAAATGAGTATTTTCTGAAAACACATCCACCAAATCAACAAGGACCCTAAAATCAACAAGGACCGAATACAAACTAACACATCCACCAAATCAACAAGGACCCTAAAATACATACAAGAAATCGAACGAGACCCTAAAGAGCATGACGCTCGACGACAAAATAGTCTCATTTTGCTTATGGGCTTATTTTGGCCCATATTTTCAGCCCTTACCATTTGTTTTCATTTGTCTCTCTTTCTATCTTCTTCTTCTCACCGAATCTCTCTGTTTCTGGATTCTTCTCACCCACTTCTTGATAGTTAAACAAATGGTAACAATTGAACGAGAGACAATTGGTACACCCGCTTCCTTGATAGTTAAACAATTTTGAAGCACAGATGCTGCTTCAAATCTGTGCGCCACACCCACTTCCTTGATAGATGCAAACAGCTCCGCCGTTTAAAGCAACACTCAATGCGGAGACTCCTCAACGCTCCAATACAACATTACTCTCAAAGCTATCATCACTTCAACCCTAGATTCAGCTTAGGCGGCCGTCGATTCAGGGTAAGCCTTATAGATATATTATTAGTATGTTACATATAGTAGTATACAATTGGTACTTTAAGTTATACTAATTCTTCACGATTCGTTGTTGTAGTATATACTAATCGGGTCTCAAAAAACGGTTGTAGTAGTTCAAAGAGGAATAGCAGTCTTATATTCAATTGCTACTTTATTTTAACATTACAAGTATATTTTATTGTTAAGTATACTGTATAGGCTGAATTACTCATTTGGTATAAAAGATTAAAGGCTGTTTCTTTATGATATATTACCAATAATTTAGAAAATGTGTGTGAGACACTAGAGCAAATCAGTGATGAAATTGAGGTGGGCTAATAAATGTTTTGACTTGACTTGAATGTTTGAATGTTGACTTGACTTTCAATGTTGACTAATAGAACAGTACCCGCCGATGAACAGTACCCTCGGATGAACAGTACTCGTCGATGAATAGTGACACCGAAGAACAGTAACCTTTTTTTTATGGGAGGGAGAGGTGAGGAGCGTGTTATGAGAGAAAAAGAAGGAGAAGATTACAGGAGCATTAATAATAGGCTCTGATTACCATGAAAGATAATAGAAATTGATGTTGATTGGAATGATTGCTTGATTATTATTGATAATAGCCAACCTATATATAGGATACAAAGAAAGCTTCTAGACTATGACTCAGACCAATGAGCCGATTACACTAAATATACAATATGTACTTTAATAGTACTATGCATTTGTTAATTGTTTTTTGTATACTTTCATTTGTTGGTGTTGCTATGCAACCATATATATTGTTGTATTGTTGGACTTTGCAATCTACAAACCAGAGAAATCCAACTACATGTGATATTATTGTTGCAAAAGAAATGGACTCGGGCAATTGACAAGGGTTTTTATGTCAAGTGCTCATAATTTTTTTTCAATCTTTACAAAGTCTTTATACTTCTTACACCTTACAAAAATCAATTCGGAAAGAAAACGTCCCGCCGCAACGCGCGGGCTATTATGCTTGTTTAAAACCTGAAGCCTAATATATGATGGGCCGACCAACAACAACTAAAAACAGAGAGAATGACAAAAACCTTTATGGTCGGCAACGAAACAATTGACTGATTCTTGTTATAAAAAGTTTTTAAAATGGAAAAGTTAAGTTGATATCAAAGAAAAAGAAAATTAGAGTATGTTGAAAAAGAAATGACAGTCTAATTTGATCACATTCTTTGATCGGATTACTCTTAGTTTCATTTTCAAGTTTGATTGTTTTATAAAGCTTATATATGGTGTGAATTTACAATGTACAACTGTAGAAACAATCATGTCCGATGGCCTTATTTCTAATGGTTGAGTCTTTTTGGATAATTATTTTCAAAAAACCATTCATGTAACTTATAATTTGTGTTACAAAATGGAAAAAGAAGTACAGTACAATGAATCATCTAATGTATTTTGATCAACCAAGACCTCCCGAAAAGGTGTTTTTGATCCTTGTCAAGTGGTATCAAGAGCCAAGGTTGGGTGTTGTGATTTGTTTGTGGTAATTTTTTTAAGCTTTTTATTCGGAAATTGGTCTTTGTTTTCATCTCGTAATCGTTTTTTTCAACAAAGTGTGGTTTATTTTTCTCTTTTCGTGTCATTATCTTGCAACAAAGTGTCATTTTTTCTTTTTAGTATCATTTTCTTGAAACATTTGAAAGATTACCGAACGAGTGAAAAACTGTTGCACCGAACGAGTGGAAATTTTCGAACCGATCGAGTTCTTTCTCTATTTGACCGAACGAGTGAAACAACTATAGGACCGAACGAGGAGATTTTTTTAAGGACCGAACGAGTTTTTTATATATAGGATCGAACGAGCGACACAATTCAAGGACCGAACTAGATTTCCCTTCAAGGATCGATAGAGTGAATTCATTTGTGAACCGAACGAGAGGATCGAACCAGTTGGATCGAACGAGCGGATCGATCTAGAGGATCGAACGAGCGGATCGATGATCGAACTAGCGAAGGACCGAACCAGAAGACCGATTTAGCGAGGATCGAGCTAGCGTCGATCGAACTAGCCACGACCGATCTAGCAAGGACCGATCTAGCATTCGACCGAATTAGCGAAGGTCCGATCTAGCATTCGACCGAATTTGCGATGGACCGATCTAGCGAAGGACCGAACTAGCAGAGGACCGAACAAGTGAAATTTTTTTGTTTTATGGTTTTTTCTTGATTTTGTAAAATCCCGCGAAAAATACGATTTTTTCTCGGTTTTAATCAAAGATCTGTAAAATCCCGTGAAATAGTTTTCCACCACAACAACAAATCACATTACCCACTAATGGATTTCTCGATTCCGTTCCCGGTACGTTCGTATATAATTATTATTTAAAATTATTTTTTATAAAATATATATTCGTTTCGTTTTGTGTCCGGGTCGGTCCAGTTTCATCGTTCGAGTTTCCGTCAGGTTCGTATATAATTATTAATTACAATTATTTTTTATAAAATAAAAAATTATTATTATACAATTATTTTTTATAAAATATATAATCGGTTCGTTTCGTCCGAGTCGTCCGGTTTCTTTCTCGTATCGTTCCGGTCGGTTCGTATATAATTATATTTAAAATAATATTTTTATAAATATAGAATTATTTTTTACAATAATTTTTTTATAAAATATAATATCGTTCGTTTCGCCGAGTCGGTCCGGTTTCTCGTTTCGTTCCGGTCGTGTCTGTCCGTTTTATCGTTCGTGGGGGGGTCCGTCGGTTTCGTATATAATTATTAATTTAAAATTATATTATATAAAAGATAAATCGGATTCGGTTCCGGGCCGAGTTGGTCCCTTTTCCTCGTTTTCTATACGGTCCTGGGACGTTCCGTTTCTCGTTTCGATCCGGTCGTTTTTTCGTATATAATATTATTTACAATTATTTTTTAATAAAATATATAATCGGACAACTTTCGTTTCGGCCGAGAGTCTGGTCCGTTTCTCGGTTCGTTCTGGACCGTAACGTATAGCAATAATTATTTAATTTTGTTTTTTATAATAAAATATATAAATATTAATTAACATTATTTTTTATAAAATAATATAATCGGTTCGTATTTCGGCCGTGTCGGTCTGGTTATCTTCGGTTCGTTCCGTGTCGGTTCGTATATAAAATATAATTTACAATTATTTTTTTATAAAATAAATAAATCGGTTCGTTTTGCCGGTTCGGCCCTGTTTACTCGTTACGTTCCGGTCGTTCGTATATAATTATGTATTTAAAAATTATATTTTATAAAAGATATATAATTATTATTTAAAATTATTTTTTATAAAATATAATAATCGTTCGTGTACGTCCGAGTCGGTCCGTTGCCTCGATACTTCCGGTCGGTTCCGATATAATATTATTTAAAATTAATTTTTTAATAAAATATATAATTAGTTTTTTTCACAATTATTTTTATAAAATATTATAATCTGTTCGATTCGGCCGGGTCGTCAGTTTCTTTTCTCGTTCGGTTCCGTTCGGTTACGTAAATAATAATTATTTAAAATTATTTTTTATAAAATTATAATTATTATTTACAATTAATTTTTTTAAAAAAAATATAATCGGTTCGTTTCCCGGTCTGTCTTGTTCCTCTCGTGTTCGTTCCGGGTCGGTTCCTAATATAATTATTAATTTAAAATTATTTTTTATAAAATATATAATTATTATTTACAATTATTTTTTATAAAATATATAATCTGGTTTTCGTTTCGGGCCAGTCGCGTCCCGTTTTCCTCGGTTCGTTCCGGTCGGGATTCAAGTAATTATTATTTAAATTTGATTTTTATAGAAATATATAATCGTTTCGTTTTGGCCGGGACCTTCCTACCCCCTGATTTTACGTGTAGTCATTATAGCTTCTGATATAGCTTCTGATATGTGGCACCACAATGTGAACCAAATTTTATGTGAAATTAACCAGCAGTTGGTGGTATATGTAGTGGTGCCAAAATAGTCAGCTCCGGGTTATGCTGGTGCAAAAACTGTCGTATTCATGACACATTTCCATTTTAGTTTAATCTTCTAACTTAACCCGGACGATTCACTAATGATAAAACATAATTCCACTTAATACATTTGTATGTCAATTGGTCGGATTAAGTGGCTTTTGCCAGATTTGCTAAGGAAATATAAAGAAACAATGAAGCGGGATTTCAAAAGCAATTGAATGCACCTCCTTTATCATGTGCAAACCTCTCCCAGGACCTTTTAGCAAAAATACCATGGGTCACATACGCGCTAACTTTTGTCACTCCGTGATCTGCCAACACTTTCTGCAAGAAAATGAGGGGCAAATGGTTATCATTAGTACAACAATATTGTTACAGATTACAAGCAGCCAATGTAAATCAAGTACAATATGGAAATGCAGATGTTGACGAATACTGGTAGTAGTATTCATTTTTCCTAACACTGGGTTGATTTCATTAATATTCTAAATTTTGTTAATATTGAAATGTTGTTGTGGTTTCGTTATACAGTAGAACCTTGCAACTTACCAACAGACATTCAGAACCTTAGTTTCCAGTGTTAGAATGTGAAGTGTCGGCAACAAACTAGCCCCGCCGCAACGCGCGGGTACGTTCTCACTCGTTAACTAACAAAAGATACTAAATGACCAAAGACACTATCAATGAAAACCAAAATGTCATGCCACAATCACACAAGGAAGAATAAAACCTGTCCTAACCCACTGACCCACAAACAACATATAACTAAATGACCAATTACGAATTAAATATAAAACTTTTATCATACTGTCATGAAGCAGCCAAACACCCATATACCTTAAACCACTTTAGAAGAACCACTGACTTGCAAACTATATAACCTGTATTGCACTCACCTGCAGATCTCTTTAAACCACTGTACCGTAAGACATTTGCAAATGAAGTACCCGGAAGTTTAAATAACTGCTTGCCACAATCTTGATGATCGACTAGGAACATTTAGTCATATGTGATGGACATGTCTAATAGGTTTAGTAGTCCCACAAATAGTAGTCTAAAGGCCATACAGTCGCACTTTAGCCAACTAAAAGAACTATCCCTGCTACAAGAGCATGAGTATCAATCTATAAAAAGCCACTTTACTGCAAACATTTTCAATATCCAGAATGCCTTCCACTTTTCTCAGCAAACATGACAAATATTGTGAAACATAAGCATCGCAAATAAGATCAACCTGCCTATTCAATATCTACCACCAAGTAAAAGATAAAAGATTATTCATGGCCACAACCTTAGGAAAAACTCTCTAATGGATTCACATCTCATCTCATAAACAGAGATCTAAGAAAAAACAAAACTTAACCAAGTTTCACATCAAGTATTATATCAGAATATAGTAAAACCTGGAAAAAGAGACCGTGTATATTCCCTTGCTGACTAGCCAACTCACTAAATCTAGTCCATAAATTCAGAAAGTCATGGCAACTGTTTCTCGATACCTTTCATCTCACGGATGGTGGCCGCATCCACACCCTCCCGGGCCGCCTCCGTCACCTTCCGGGTCATCATAAAGCTTATCCTGCAAAAAATCATATTATGAAATCATAAATTATTTAACCAAAATACAAAATCTACATATATAATAAATGAAAACTTTGTTGAATGCCATATGCCCTCATTCTGAGATCATATTATTTATATAATTGTTCACCATTTACTATTAATATCAGTCTACATATTTATATTAGCATCCGCTAGTTTATTCGTTTAAATATAACATTATAACATTTAGTAAATAATAAAATCATATAGTAATGAAAAGTCATCTTACATAGCATTTCAATGAAAGGGCTCGATAGGCTGCAGTAGGGTTATGGAGACACTCGATCGCACCCGACATTGATTGGGGGTCATTGAGGATTGGTTCGGGGCAGCCAAATCTTCGCGCACTCGGAGAAATCATTCCAGTGGTTTGGCATGTATGCCGCCCAATCATATTTACCTTTCCCTTCTGCTGCGAGAAACATTTCCGTACCATCAATAAATTTCTCAGCGAGCACATCTTTAAACGGCACAAAGCGAGCAGGCTCTGATAACATGAAGAAGTATACCGGAAACTCAAACTGCGTTTCCATTTCAACGGCTCTCCCTTATTTCGAATAACCGCAAGTGCCGCATCCTCAAAAACTTGTTTGCTTAACGTTATTCCCACTATTTCATCCTCGCCGAGCAAATCCCGATAGCTTCCTGTGTACCCCGTTAATTGTGCATCTTTCAACCAACGATTTATGCGATCCCCCAACTCGTACAGAAACCACCCCATCCCAATCCTCCACCCCCACTAACAAACATCATTTTCCCTAAATAACCCAACTAATACCTATTCACAAGATGATATCGAACAAGCGAGGCGGATTAAATAAAACCTAAAATACTTCTCGGTTTTTTCGGTATCTCGGGGTCCCACAAAAACTACTCATAAAATCCCCCAAGTTCGTCTCATGCAAATAGTAAGGTGACATAAAACGACGACGCGCTAGTCGTTATCATTGAAATCCTCAAACGAGCCGCCCTAGCGTAACCATAATTAAGAACCCTCTGCGGCGAGGGATGGGTATGGGATGGGTTGCCGATATCTCTTGCCATATTGGAGTATAGAGTTTGATGGGGGCGTTTTGTTTGAGACTGAAGTATTTGATGGGTTATAGGGTTTGCGAAGTATCCACCTTACTCACGATTTATTATCCCTTTTATAGGGTTTGATGGGCCGTTTGTTTACCTTAATGGATTAACTTTAGAATTTTTTTTTTAGCAACAGATTAACTTTAGAATTGACTTTAAGATTTAGTCTAATGATATAGGTTATATATTGATGAATTAGGCCACTTTAATTAATGTTGTGACTTCTCAGGTCGTGAAGACGGCGTCAGGATTTACATCTGACGCCGTCAAGATTGAAGAGCGACGACGTCACCCTAACAAAGCTATACACTTAAATTTGCGCAAATGAAATATTTTCTTTTTCTTGAACCAATGATTATGACTTGAGTATGGTTTTCACCCCTTTTTGGATTGGTTGATCATAAATACCTAAACCACGTTTTTTTAAAATGCCAAATTTGTACAATGCCAAAAACCAAATAATACCACTTGGGATGGCAACGGGTCGGGTTCGAGGTGGATTTTAGTGTACTTGTGCCCGCATCCGTTTATAATATCCACATTTGTACCCCCGCCATTACCATTGGGTACCCAGTTAATACCATCCATCGATTATTCGGGTTTCTCCGCGGGTATCCGGTATCCCCAATTGAATAATCTATGGACAAAATAGCGGGTATTAAGATCAAGTCACACTAAACCCACCAAAAAAATAAAGCAAAACACTCGAATATATTCAAAAAATTTAAAAGTTAAAGAAAACAAATACCGTATCAAACGATTTAACGCTTTCGAGTAATTCATGTACAATATCCAAATGTAGGGCTGAGCAAAATGGACCACGGACCGGGCCGAACCGAGAAACAGGCTCGGACTGACTGGACCGAACCTATTTCGGTCTGGTCCACACTTTACTTCATATTCGGTTCTCGGTCCGGTTCAGTCCGGTCTTACGTACAATCGACTATTATGCCTTCTTAGATCGGACCGACCGAAGAACCGGACTAGACCAAACACATTCGGTCCGGTCTTCGGTCCGGGGTTTTGGGCTAAATCGGTCTCGGTTCGGTCCGGGTTTTGGACCGTGATTAACCCTATCCAAACGTGTTGGATAATAAAGATACTTATATAAAAACTAAAATGTACGTAATAAATTATATATAATATATATGTATTCTAATTAATTATAATAGCAATAAAGCGGGTACAAATTCAGGTAAACGGGTATGCGTACGAGTATGAGTAATCGGGGCGGGTATTACTAGAACCCGTCACCGAACTCGTACCCGGGTAAAAAAATTTAACAATACCTAAACCCGCCAACCCGTCCCCGAGCCAGACCCAACCGGTTCAGGTTTCTATTTTTCCCTTCAATTTCGGACGATTAGCCCAAACCGAATAATACCACACCTTTAAATTTAAAAAATGCATAAAAAACTAAAATGACAAAAAAGAATAAAAGAATAAAACAGCCCGCCTGTTAGCATGATAGTATCTTTGAGCATAAAAATTACACGACTAAATGAAAATATAAAGAATTGATCTACATAATGTCTTTGAACACATACCTTGTACATAGTTTGATTAATTAAAATGTCATTCAACTTTAAAACATCGTAAACACTAAAATATCACATATGCTATATAAATAAAAGAGTTAACTACATTTTTGGTCCTTATGGTTTATCAGGTATAACGGTTTTGGTCCAATAGTTTAAAATGTAACAGATTCAGTCCGTTTTTGGTCGACTCGTAACACTTTTGGTCCATTTGTCGTTGACCGTTACTTTGACTCGTTAAAAAAAACTGAAATGACTACGATACCCTCAGGTAATGATGTGAAATGGCTAAAATGTTCTTTCCTTTATTATTATTATTATTATTATTATTATTATTATTATTATTATTATTATTATAAATTTTTATTAATATATTATTGTTAAAAAATTATATAAAAAAATTATTCAAACTCATCTCTTATTATTTTTTTATTATATTCAAAATTCAAAAATATATATTCTTCAAAAATCTATCTTTTAATCAAGAACATCATATCTTTCTTTTGTCTAAAATATACAACAATTTCCATCAGATTTATATACAAAAACAACCAAACAAAAAAACTAGCCACCTTTTTTACATATTCATCATCACTAAACTAAACATATCCAAACATTTTTACACACAGATAGTTTCATTTTCTAGATCGAAGCACATCTCTTTATTTCAACCACCTCAAACATATCAATTTAAAACAACCCATAAGTCAAAATATTTGATTCCATATCATATAGTAATGAAGAGTCATCTTAAATAGCATTTCAATGAAAGGGCTCGATAGGCTGCGGTAGGGTTATGGAGACACTCGATCGCACCCGACATTGATTGGGGGTCATTAAGGATTGGTTCGGGGCAGCCAAATCTTCGCGCGCACTCGGAGAAATCACTCCAGTGGTTTGGCATGTATGCCGCCCAATCATATTTATCTTTCCCTTCTGCTGCGAGAAACATTTCCGTACCATCAATAAATTTCTCAGCGAGCACATCTTTAAACGGCACAAAGCGAGCAGGCTCTGATATCATGAGAGAAGTGATACCGAAACTGCGTTTCCATTTCAACGGCTCTCCCTTATTTCGAATAACCGCAAGTGCCGCATCCTCAAAAACTTGTTTGCTTAACGTTATTCCCACTATTTCATCCTCGCCGAGCAAATCCCGATAGCTTCCTGTGTACCCCGTTAATTGTGCATCTTTCAACCAACGATTTATGCGATCCCCCAACTCGTACAGAACCTCCCCATCCCCATCCTCCACCCCAACTAAGCAAACATCAAGTTTCCTAAATACCCAACTAAATATCCTATCAGCAAGATGATGTCGAACAGGCACTTTAATAAAACCTACTTCTCGGTTGTTTTCGATCTCTCCCACAAAATCACTCATAAAATCCGCCCAATTCGTCTCATCAAATATGTAATTCATAATCGACACGCGATCGTTATCATTGATATCCGTCAACTCCGCCGCTGCGTAACCATAATAAGAACCCTCGCGGCGAGGGATGGGGATGGGGATGGGGTTGCCGATATCGTCTTCCATAATGGAGTATAGAGTTTGATGGGGGCGTTTGTTGAGACTGAGTATTTGATGGGTTATAGGGTTTGCGAAGTATCCACCTTACTCACGATTTATTATCCCTTTTATAGGGTTTGATGGGCCGTTTGTTTACCTTAATGGATTAACTTTAGAATATTTTTTTTTGGCAAGAGATTAACTTTAGAATTGACTTTAAGATTTAGTCTAATGATATAGGTTATATATATTGATGAAGTGGGCCACTTGAATAAATATCAGTCAAAATAAAAAACAACTACATATGAAAGTCAAACAAAATCTTTTACTTAGTAAAAGAAAACGTTAAGTAGGGTATTTATATTTAAAAAAATCAAATCATATTTTATTTAGTAAGATTTTCTTAATTATTGTTTATTTATTTTAAAGATAATCAATTAATAAAACTAAATATTTCTTTATTTGGCAAATGTGTTTGCAAATACGTTTTTATGTAAAATTTGTATTAAAAAGAAGATGTGTCAAAAATATAAACAACAAAACTTTAGAAAGACGGGAGTAATTATAAAAACACACTACAACCTAACTTTTGGGCTTATATGGTTCGGCCCAATTCAATATTTTTTTTAATAAACACATCGATGTATCATCATCCTTCACCAAAAACATCCTAAACCAAACCCACTTACTAAAAAACACGCACTTAGATTTTGAGCATTCTTTTTTATTCAGTTACGGACTGATGATTAATTCTTTTATGACAAAGTAAGTGAAAACAAACAATACCCGTTATTTACTCTTTGTTAATTTTCAGTTTTTTGTAATAAAGTTTGAATCTTGATTTGGTACATCATGGGTAAAATTACCTTATTATCATGGGTGATGGTAAAGAATATTTTCGATTTGAATCTTGATTTGTAATTAGGGAATATGATGATGGGTTGGATCTTATTGATTATGATTTTGCAACTCATGGTTTTGTTAGAACTGCTTTTGGTGATGTCAGAATAAGAAGAAATTGGCTTATAGGCATACAATCATTGCTTAGAAATTTAAAAGGGTTCGTTTTTATGCTTATTTAGTAATCTGTATTCTTAATGCGGCTAATTGAAATTATTAGGAACTTTGAATCTTATAGCTGGAAGTACAGATAGGGAAACCAGGCTAACCCTGGCCCGTGCTGTCCCAAACCAGTTCATGTATTGGTTCAAAGCCTTGAATCATTCCTAGGCCGGCATGGCTCGAATAAACCCCGAACCCGCACTTTATGATGTGAAAAACAACATGATAGCCTTCGAACCATTCCTTTTTGGTCTTGCTATCTGATTTCCTAAATTAACTCTACAATCCTTTTTTTTGCTTTGTCAATAAGTAAATACTTTTTATAATTCTTACACGCTGGGAAAATTTTATATCTAACCGCCCGTTTATTGTTTGCCTCATACCTTTATGTGCAGGTTGATGCCAGTACAGAGAGACCAGCTAAGCTGTGAAGGAACACTATTGCCCAACTATTAGATGTAAGTATTGCCGGTTTTTTATAAACCAATGGGCTCTTACAAACTAATGTTATAAAGCTATAAAATTATAAAGTTCGTCAATATAACCACTGACTATCTATTTTTTTTGTTTTGTACAGGTTTACTTTGGTCTTTTAGGTGCTGTAATATTTTGGTCGTGAAAAAGATGTTAGAGGTCAAGGTAAGTTTTTTTGCGAAAAATAGTCGGAGTATTTCGACTTTTGTGGTCAAAATATGACGTAAAAGATGGTACATAGAGAAGAAACTTTGTTTATAATATTTTGTGTTTTTGTGCGTAGTTACGTACTCGAAAGTTGCCAAGCTTTTAACAAAGACACAATTAACAGGTGACTATTAAATGACAATTGAGTAGTATCTTTTACTAGAGAGAAAGATTTAAAGAACTAAACGCCGGATTCTTTCCGTTTTTGACACAGGCATGTGATCATGTCGTTGGAGTGATATGTTTGCAGGAAGCCGGAGGAAAGGTACCCGAATGACTCCTTTTTACCCATACAAATCATATGGCTTGATGTTGGATTATACTAGAAGTGTTTGTATTTTTTTCAAGTTAAAATACAGATCAAAGGTCACTTAACACCCTATCTTGGCAAAGTACTGCATATTGACACTATAAATGTTAGGTTCTTGGAGGGACAATACGGAGGAAGAAATTACTCTCACCAAAAAGCATGGATGTCCGCCCAATGATGGAGGTAGTTAAAGGTGCAGCCTTTGGAATTTTGCAAGTAGTATTTTATGTTTTTTATTTGAACTCTACACGGGATCAAAGGGATGATCGATCTTTTAATGTCTGTTAAACGATCAATCAAATAAAATTGATTTATAAGTTTTGACATAAGACAAAAGCCATTTCCTGAGATTCAAATTACAAGAGCATGCACATTACCATAATGCATTTGACTCTATCAAATACAATATTTTCGTTGTTAGATCCATATTGGATTTCATACAAAACTTTTACAATTAGTTTAAGAGCATTGATTGGCATGCCTAATTTTATGCCCAAACTATGTGTCAGCACACTATTGGTGGCAGCACAAGAACCCACTTCTACACAAATCAATAAACACCATCCACATCACTTTAGGCATAAAATTAGGCCTCCAAATTAGGCCTCCCAATAATTTTCAGCTTAAAAATTCCTATGAATTGCCACACGGAGCACAAATACTAATTACTTAGCATTTGCTTTCTACATGTATATCATTTTATAAGCACTATTGATATTCCATTAATTACTTAATAATAGCTACACATTATCAAAAAAATATAGTGCCAGATGTATCAATGTCATTGCTGATCTGTTGTTGCTGATTCCAAGGGCTATTCGTGATTAAAGAAATATTTGTATTAACGATTATTCCTTTCTTCAGGTATGCTTGAATGATTATTTTTTTTCAAGAAATTGCTTATTCAACTTTTTTACAATGTGAGTCTGTCAAATGACTGGAAATAGTTCCACTATGCGTGAACACTACCAATCATCCCCTTACTTTGATGCTATAACTGCAGATGAGCAAGTAAGCTATAAACATAATTGTGTTTACATGTGCCGAAGAATGAGTGTACCGCACTACAATTCAATAAGACTTATCTAATGAAAATAATTCGCCACCTATATATGAGATCGTAGTATAATGATGATTCATATTTCCTGCAGTGTGTTTTATTATTAGAACAAAGGAAATCAACGTGACAAATCCCAGGATGATAAACTTCAAAACAATATGTTCTTATGCAGTTTGTTATGTCTATATTGTAGTTTTGTTGTCGTATTATTATCGTCCATTTAGCAGCGAATCAACGAAGAAACGAGGAGCCTTAATGGCCATGAGCAGTATTGTGGCGTTTCCAAAGAAAGAACTCTTGAACCGGGTTGTGTAATCACTCTGAAACGATTAAATAACATTGTTGAAGGTACTCTCATATCATTGTTATGTTGTTTTGTGGGATTATTAATTGAATAAACAAATGTTGTCTAGGGACTATTATTGCGTTGTAAGTGTTGAAAATACCTTTCAACTTAATTTGAATTTGTTATAATGTATGTGTAGAAGTATTGACCGGTTAAAGAACATGCGAAGGGGAAAAGACGAGATAGGAGTAATTACCAAAAGGTCTCAAAAAATATAAGTAATAATATATTAAAGTTTAAGGTTGAGTGGTAGTAGAAGTAGTGATCAGATAGAGTTTAAGAGTAGGAAAATAATTAGCGTTTTGTCAATTAAATAAAGATCGACTTTGAGTGGTAGTCGGGGTTGCTAATTAAAATTGTTTTGTGCTTTTATGTTTAGATAGATTATGAAACAACACTAATAATGATTATTGGATGTTTAACGGGTATTTGGCACAAAACGTATCCAAACACTATCGTATTACCGAGGAATAACTCACTCATATCACATAATCACTTTCAATATGTAGTAGGTAATGCCCTCTCAAGATATTATGATCCAATTAGCTATTATAATAACCATTTTTTCGAAATAGTCTCCAATGAATGTAACACTTATTATTTACAAACATAGTTGAAACCATAAGAGGTTCAGATTGCCTTCTAGGCTGGACCCAACCTGGTTGTGTGGGCTCGTTACGCCTTCTGGGCTAGGGGCCATGTAGCCACAAATTGGCGTTCCAAAAAAAAATGAGGGAAACATCAGTAGTTTTTAGGACACATCATCCTTAACTTTCAGCAGTTGGAAGTTGACATATAAGACCAATGACAAGAATGTCGCTAAGAAAATGTATGTTTTCAATCAACGAGCCAACTTTATATTAAAGGGTGTGTTGGACTGCTTATTTAAAAGTGCTTATCAGATTGAAATGCAAAAGTTTTACCGAAACTTCTTGCTTAGGAGTGACCAGATAAGTACTTGGATAAGCAATCCCAAACACCTCTTGTGCCTAATGATTGTATAATTTAACCGTGGCTCATTGCTATGCTATATTAACAGGCTACGATGGGAACTGGAATGGTTAAGAAATATGAGAATGAATGTGTAAATTTGGTATTTGATAAGCAGTAACCAAATTTCAAATTTCTCTACGTGGTCCTCTTTTGTGGTCAAGTTTTCTTTCTAATGGAATTGGGGTTTCTTTTGTTAAAGTAAATTTTGTTTCCTTCGAACTTTGTTCGGGGACTCATAGTTATAGTTGGGTCTTTTTTATTGTTGTGAATTTACATTTGTTCCAGATGCTGTTTGGTTTGTTGGATATAGTGTGTGATTTATGGTTTATAAAGATGGGTATTATGAGAATTCAATGATGTATATGTACTTATATATATATATGTGTGTGTGTGTGTGTATATATATATATATATATATATATATATATATATATATATATATATATATATTGTATAATGAAATGGATAAATATGACAAATATAGTGTTTAGATTTGGTATATATGTCATTATGATATTTGAGTGGGTAAATATGACATTTAAAGACCAAAATACATATGAAATTAACTCATAACCCAATGTAATAAATCATTAAGTTATGCCTAATGACGATGTGAAGCGTTATCTGAAAATATTGAAGAAGAATGTGTTCTTACTAATCTCTTAAATCAATATAGCATATATTACACATAAAAAATCTATATTGAAGTTCAAAGTTGTTGCTAACTATGTAACATATTTGTACGATAAATGTGCAAGGCAACTGTAGATGATGGGCATGGCATACATACAAAATTAATAATGCTGCGAAAGTGTTGAAAGCACTCTAAAGACAAAAAAATGCAACAAAAAGAACACCAAACACTATATCATTCCTACAGCCAATAAGAGTAACACTAGGAGGACCTCGCTAAACAAAGTTAGGAACTTTGCAAAACTGACCGAAAAGACCAATTGTATCATTCTGCATACTTTTAAGACGGTGACACGAGATTTAACATAGGGAAGAAAGGGAGTGATAAGCTTTCATAACTCTGACAAACCTAATAAAATTGAACTTTAAAACAATTAGAAGTGAAACCGGGTTAAAAGATGACCCATCCAACAAGTTGCTTGCAAAGAAATCCAATATAACTAGAACAAAGCTGACCCATCACTTACAACTATGGCTAACTTTAAAAATTCATGCACGTCTTAAGAACATGAACATAACTACATTTTTTATACAATTAGACGTTTCAAATTCGCCTCATTATCTACCACACAAGTTATAATCAAAATAAAAATCAAGCATACAAATAACACATGCACTTAGAAAAAAGCACATAAACTACTTTAAAAATATACCAATAATAATATATCATATTAGGACCTTATGTCTAAGCCGATCATACACCGGTATTAAAACTATAATAGATGAACTTACGACAATGACATAGTAACACAATTATTAATATTTCAACATAAGATTAAAATACAAATTAATATTAATTATCTTTACATAAACACAACATACGATAGCTAAACTTTATATACAAAGATAAATAAATCTGTCTATGAGAATACTATATATGAACACTTACCAACTATAATTATAAACCAAAATTAAGAACAATAATTAAAAAATAAAAGATAAAGCTTTTTGTTTTTTAATAAATAAAATATATCATTGAAACGTTTAGAAAAAACCCCGTGCGTGCACGTGGATTATAACTAGTAAATGGTGTAGAATGATACGCGTTTAATATTTACATAAAGAAACAATTGATTCTTTAAAACCTCATATCACTGGGGGTGTTGATCGGTTCGGTTACCAGGTTCGGTTAGTTCGGTTAAATTTTTTTGGTCAACCCGAAAACCGAACCGAACCGAACTGAACTAGAATTCAACCGAACCGAACCGAAAAACGAATTTGAATTCTGTTCGGTTCACTATTTAAAAAAAAATTAATAATTAAATAGGTTTTTAGTAAAAAAAATTATTATTAACATAAAAAGTGTTTTTTATATTATGATAACATTTTAATGATATTTATATATATAAATATATAAAAATATATATATTTATATGAATTCGGTTTTCGGTTCGGAGTGCCAAACCCATATCCAACCCAAGAACCGAATTAGTAGTTCGGTTCGGTTTTGACGAATTCGCTTCGGTTATTAGTTCGGTTCGGTTCGGTTTTTCGGTTTTTCTGCTCACCCATGTGTATCATTTTATCCTATTTTTGTATAAGCTAATAAATTTGGTTTTAAATGAGCCCATCTCAGCCCAAACCATTACCCAAACAATTATATTATTATATATCCTATTATGGGGATGCTTGTTTCGGCTTATACGTGTGCTTATGAGCTTATTTGATTTCGGCTTATATTTTATAAGCCCCAATATTGTGGCTTATATTGAGACTTATGGGTTTATATAAGTTTATCATATCGTAATAAACTTATATAAGCCCACAAGTCTCAAAATAAGCCGGAAAATTAGGGCTTATGAAATATAAGCCAAAATCAAATAAGCTTGTAAGCCCACATATAAAAATAAAAGTTACAAAACGGACCCTCAACTTTTAATCATTTACAACTTTTTTATATAATAAACGTTATTTATCAAATATATAGCACATATCTACTGATTCATTCAGATAAAAAAATACCAGCGGAAAGTTCTTCGAATTGCGAACAAAACAAGCCCAATATTGAAATGCTTCTGACACACATACGATTTTATAAAAATATTAGAAGTTTAATATAAATAGGAAAAAATAAACAAAATTTACAAAATGTACACTCATCTTTTAACTATTTACGACTTTCTTATATAATAAACTTTATTTATCAAATATATAACACATATCTACCGATTCATTCAGATATAAAAATACACGCTGAAAGTTTTTCGAATTGCAAACAAAACGAGCCCAATATTGTAATGCTTCTGACATACGTACGATTTTATAAAAAAATGTTGAAGTTTAATGTATATATGTTTAAAAAAAACTTTCAAAACACACCCTAAAGTACCTAATAAATTTAAAATAAACGACAGGGGACAGGAACATACAATTATGTGAAAGTTTAAATTATATAAATAACCTAAATATTTTTTGCCATTTACGGTTGTATTTGGAAACAGATTTCGCATTTATATTTATATTTTTATATATACTCAAAGTCGTTTGCTCTATGAATAACGTATACTTTCGCCCCAACGACAAATACTCATTCGAATTCCGTGATTTAAAAAAATGCTCAGCGAAATAAAATACATGTGTTGCATACAAGTCAGGCCCGCCGCAATGCACGAACACATTCCCACTCAATATTTATTCAAAATCGATTCGCAAAAAAATTTATGCCTCGCCGCAACGCGTAGGGTAACTATATTGTCCCTATGGATGCATAATAAGTTAGTGGTGCCAAATGAGGTAGTTTGGGGATAATTGACTCTGATTCAAGCTGAAAGGTTGATACTTTGACCATCGCTTGAGAATCCCGCTAGCAGGCCCTTTGTTTTCCTTTATTAATCAAATGAATATATATATATATATATATATAGCCCAAGATCGTGTGAAGAAAGGGGCTCCATAAAACAGGCCAATAACTTTTTATTATCCGTAATTTCGTTTCAGGACCCGTGTCCACTCAAATCAAGGGAAAGACGAAGGCCGACGTACCGTCGTGTTTTTTACTAGTTACGGATTGTTCGAGGCCTAAAACCCTAGTTTACTATGATAATTTACATTTTTTATTTTTTTTATTTTTTGTTGGACTTGTTTTTGTTCTACCTCACGACCCATTTGTCTTTTTAGGCCCGTTTAAGTTTTGTGAGCCTATTTAAACAATCTGCTGTAACCATAGCCGGTCACTTATCAGTTTTAATAAAAATAAACCATTGGCCGCTATTTGCCAAGAATTGTTACCCTAATAATCGGTATTCAATCGAATCAACGATTGTTGGAAAAAGAATTTTTTTCTGGTAATTCGTAAGAATCAACAATTCCAATATTTTATCTTTTTTTTAGTCGACATCATAGGCCCTTTGTTTTCGCTTTATAATCAAATGAATAATGTATATAAATATATAAATATTATAAAGATATATATATATATATATAATATAGATATATATATAATATATGATATATATATAATATTTATATATATATAATATATATATATAAGGGGGGCTTTCTTTTCAGAACCATTCTTAGTGCGAGAACTGACAGAACCACCAAAAACATACATGCACGCCTTTTAAAAATAAAAAAAAATACAGAAAATCATTCAATAACCGTAAAATCACTAATATCCTTCAGTATCATCACAACTCTTCCTCTTTTTTCACCAAAACTTTACACAAAAACGGCCGAATATTGTTGTTGCAATGCAACCGGGCGTTATAAGAACATACATGCACACCTTCAAAGAAAATTTTTTTTGTATTTCCAATTTCTTATTAAATTATTTATAACAACTATGTTTTTTTAAAACATATATGTTGTTTTTAAAACATATGTGAAAAAAATACAATTATTGAAGGCGTGCATGCATGTTTTTGGTGGTTCTGTCAGTTCTCGCACTAAGAATGGTTCTGAAAAGAAAGTCTCACTATATATATATATATATATATATATATATATACATATGCTTCGATTTCAACACATTACTAAATGCATATGCCTTAAAACAAGCTATAGGGAAAATGAGCTACTTTCTAACTAATAACGCCTAGCGGACTTGGTTTTTGTTAATGATTTTAAATGTTGTCACTATCTGACGAAGAAATATTTATTCTAATTGTTTTATGTTTTCCAGGCTTGGTATGCGCTTTTGAAAACTTAGCTAATTCTCCCTTACAGTGAAATATAGCAATTACAACAGTTGCTTTACAATGGAAAGGAGATGAGGAATGCCGAGACATTCAGTGGTTTTATTAATACTCTCTCCATGAACTAACGAAATGTATCATCACGAAATTGCACCTTGAAGACAAAACCATCATCTGCGACTAATTTGGTATAAAAATGTTATAAACGCATTGTCATATTCTTATAACATTTTGCTAAGGTGGGTTTGCTAAATTCAAGTATTTAGATTTCCCCCTTGCTATAATTTCTATTACATTTAAGAAGTGGACATAAGTTTTCTAAATTATGTTTTTTCTTTAGGTTCTTGCTGATGAAGAGAAAGCCAAAGCTATAGCGTTTGATGAAATCAACAAGTCCCCTGAAGAGAATAAGAGAAGACTCAAAGTTGCAACGGTTCGTTATTTGTTTCATGTCATTTCTTTTCTTTTAATGTTGTTCTTTTCGTTTGTGATTTAACTATGTTGTTCATGTCTTTTCTCTCGGATTTGCCTATGCAGACTCATATTTTCAAAACTCCGACTAAATTTGTACTAAAAAAATCTAAAGTATACCATTTGGCAACAAACCTTAATTCAAAGACATATCTGGATAGAAATTAAACAAATATGAAGCAGGTAGACTTATATCAATGTAGGTATCATTTTTTAACTCATACATCATTTTGACAGTTTGGTTATTTACTGCAGCCACAGGTTGCTGAAAAAACAGTTCGGACACTTGATGTTCTCCATGGCCATGCAGGCAATCTATGTGTTCAAAACAGGTAATCTCACGTATCCCTTAAATTTTTATACAATACAGTTTTCAATAAAGTGGTTGATCATTTATCAATGTGTTATATATCTGTTTTCCTATTTGACAGAACCCGAAAAGAAATGCAGCGAAAAATAACAGGTCTATCTTCACAGTCGGCAGTACTGACCACTTATCGGCAGGAGTTAATGGTGGAGCTATACTGATGTTGTAAATCCACAACTTCTAACGATAATTGCTATTGAAAACAATGATTAACCTATTTGCTTAGGATTATTGTTACCTTTAAGTTTATGCATGTAATGGATATATGCTTAAATGATATGAAGTGAAAACATAGAAAGTGTAAATAAGTAGTTTAGGCTACTCGCTAATTCTAAAAGGACATAGATAATCTGAAGTAACCAATCTCATAAATTCCATTAGATCTTAAGCCAAATATAAGTGTGGTTTTGCTTTATATCTTCAAAATATGTTCAAGGCTCAAGAACATATACTGTATGGCATTCATTTGAGTGTAAACATAGTACCATACGGTGTCAATATCCGAAGTCGAATAAATTTTTGTCTGATCACTACCACATCATAATTTTGTGCTATGTTGTCTATGCAAATGCAACAACAATTAGGTGTAGTTCATATATTTGAATATCGGACCAAAAATGAAAGCTTCCATTAAAGGAACAAACAACGCCATCAAAAAATTGAGAATGCAAATATCTCAATTAAAAGAGACTCGTAGTGAAGCAAACCGTACTCTTGATTTTAGGGTCTTAGATTTTCAGATCACCCAATTAACTGAAAAAGTCAACGTTCTGCAAGAACAAAATGAGCTTTTTTAGGCAGAGAATGAAAAAGTTAAGCAGAATTACAAGGAATTATATGATTCTATTAAGATAACCCGTGCTAAACATATCGAACAAACAACTGCCTTGTTAACTGACAATGAGAATCTAAAAGCTCAAATACATGAAAATCTCAAATACATGAAAATCTGAAATGCATCACTATGGATTCTATAAAACCAAGAATTCTTGCCCCTGGTAGGTATGCTATAGATGTTGAACCAATTCCCCCTCGCAATAGGAATAATAGGGAAGTGCATATAGATTATCTCAAACACCTTAAGGAAAGTGTGGAAACCCTTCGCGAGATCGTAAAGGAAGCTAAGGTTGAAAGGCTATTAGATAGCTCACTTGCATTTGCTTGCCTTTACACTAAACACTCTCAAGAACTGTTAGAATATGTGATTGGCTCTTGTCCGAAAGACTTCAATCAACAAGATAAAAACCATGCTGCTACCCCCCTTAAGTAGGAAAAAGCAAGTTACTTTCGAGGAACAATGTGAAACATCAAATAGTAACACACACAAACAAGTAACTCGAACTGAAGCAAGACAAGCTCGATCCCTGCAAAGATATGGGCATAAGCAATTCCAAGAATGAAACTGTTTAGTTTATACATGCGAGCGATGGACTAGATAAATAGGTATCAGACCCGCCATGGCTGCAAACATGCTGTCATGCCACCCTGCCAAGATACGAGTTAATTACAACACTCATGATCCAGCAACAATATAAATTTTGTCTATAAATAATAGGTTTTGTTTTAACATAGGATATTCGACCCACCATGGCTGCAACCAGAAACCTGGTGGTGCCACCTCAAGGTATGGGCGAATTTCACCACAAACGATCCAACAACCTATTATAGTTGCAACCCAAAGTCGCAGAATGGATAAAAGGGCACCTAACACATGGCGGCTGCGAACACGATGTCGTGATGCCCTGCAAAGCCAGTTGTCCCTCTGAGACGCCATACAAAGCGTAAAAAATACAGTTGAACATCAGGAAACCCAAAACAAATATCTTTTAACCCGTCATGGCTGCAAACATAATTTCATGATGCCCCGCTAAGATACAGATCAACTTTAACTATCACAATCAGCCTACAATTAAGTTCAAACAACTTAATAAGCAACACGAACTAAAAGACACAAGCCTAAAATAAAGTTCAAACAACTTGATATTCAACACAAACAGCAATAACAACATAAATTAGAACCCAAGAACCACCTAATCAAATAAGATATTATCCATTAATCATATTCACATCTAGTACACAATAACACGCAATCAAAAGTTGAAAATACCAAAAAGGTAATGGGAGAGGGAGGTGTTTAGTAAATTAGAGTACATGTACTTCGAGAAAGGCTGTCGCCCAAAAAATTCTAAAGCACCCTCACGACACCACCAAACAGAAAATATTCGACCCGTCATGGCTGCAAACACGATATCATGATGCCCCGTCAAGATACGAGTCACTTACAACCAATAATAATTGCAACCCAAAGTCATCACAAACAGCGTCAACATAAGATATTCACATCAACCACCCCCAAAATAAAAGTAGCATTAAGCAGACTCGACATGGCTAAAAGGGTACCCAAGACACTACAACCTCAAACATGATGCAGTAATGCCCTGCCAAGCCACTTGTCCCTTTCAAACTCCATACAAAATGTAAAAAAGACAGCTCAACATTAGCAAAGCCTTAACAAAGATCAATTAACCCGCCATGGCTGCAAACACAGTTATGTGATTCCTCACCAAGATACATATCAACTTTAACAATCACAATCAGCCTATAATAAAGTTCAAAGAACCTAATACGCAACACAAACTGAAACCCACAAGCCTACAATAAAGTTTTAACAACTTAATACTCAACACAAACAACATATATCAAAACCAAACAACCCCCTAATCAAATAAAACAGTACCCACAATCAGCCTACCATAAAGCTTAAACAACTTAATAAGCAACACGAACTTAAACACACATGCCTACAACAAAGTTTAAACACCAAATAAAATAGTACCCATTAATCATATCCACATCCAGTACACAATAACACATCAAAAATCCATTCTAATCAAAGACTCCAAAACATATGCAACCAAATTGCAAAACATAGTTAAGCATATTGTTAGTCAAACACGATTAGAGCTGCATGCCTTCTTATTTTTAGAGAAAAACATAAATCAAGCGACATGCACTTAAATAATTAAATATGGCATGGCTTACCAATCATTTACAACATTCTGGCGAAACACCCAACACGCACACCATAGTAAAACTGACACCATCTATACCCCAATCAAAAGTGGAAAACACCCATTTCTCATTCGTAATAAACATAGAAGATAAAGGTGTGTAGCAAATTAGGGTTAGTGCACTTGGGAAAGATGAGAATGGAAGTGGGAGAAGAAGAAGTGGGTTTTGGTAAAGTGTATTAATGAGAACGGTAGTGGGGGTGTTTAGTAAATTGGGGTGTGTGTACATTGGGAAAGGTGATGGCCTAAAAAATAATTGGTTTTGTTAAAGTATATTAATTTGGTTTCTTTCTTTGTAAGTTGGGTTTAGGTTTAATTGTAATGTATTTTTTGATATTTGTTTATTAATATTCTATTATTGTCCTTTGATTCCTAAACTGCCCAGTCTGTCTGTCATTCCCAGTTCTTAGAGAAGTGTCCACATTTTTGTTCTTGGTGTTTGATGAAGTTTTGAGGTTGTTGTTAGTGGGTATGTAGATGTTCTTGAAGTGTTAACTTTTCTAGCATTTGCTTATCTCTCTGAGCCCGTTCTTTATCAGTGTCTTCTTCATATGCTGACTCAGATGGAGGTGAAGGTGGTTTGAAAATCTCTTTTCCTTTGTTCCTGGTAGTTGATGACGAGTGTGCATGAGTTTTTAAGGTTTTGGTGCTTGAGTATAATCATGTTGATAATGTTGAGCAGCAGCAACAAGTACGAGTGAATTAGCATTTTTGGCTATTCTTTCAGCACATATTTCATTAACTTTTCTTTGATGTTTTAGAATGTCAAAGAGTTTGTGAAATGAGAAAGTATCTAAGTCTTGTTGGTTCTTGACAATTGTCACAAATCTTGACCATTCTGGTAGAAGTTGTTGTAGAAACTGAACATTAACTTGTTTTTAACCATTTTCATCATTCTATAAACCCTTGTGTAGTATGACTTAATTGATTCCCCAACTCTTGAAGTGAACTTACCAAATTCCCAAAACAACTTTGTCTTGACATCTTGTATGTTGATAGAATCTCCTTGGTGCATGCGTTCAATAGCAAACCACATTTCCCTAGCAGTAGGACAAGCATCCATTGTTGAATATATATCATTACCAATTCTACTAAGTATCATATGAATTGCTTCAGCTTTAGCATCAACAAAGTTTTTGTTTTCTGGAGTGGTGTTGACGTAAGTTTCTTCTCTGACCACACGTGGTTGTCCTGGTTCATCACCTTTTACTGGAACTTCTAGAGTGACAAGTTGAGTTAGAATGTAAGGACTCTTTCAATGCATTGCATCTTTGTTAGGTTTTGTATCAACGTATCTCATAAACCATGAACTCCATTGCCTGAGTTGAGCTGTTTTGGGACGTGAAAAGATCTACACAGTACTTGATCAAGTATCAAAGCCCGTACACATGTTCAATCAAGCAGCAACGGAGGAGGAAGATGAATCAAACATGATGGTTTGAGTCTGCTTGAAATTTAGCTTAATTTTCAAGTCTGGTTGATTTGTGAGCTTATTTATGGTCTGCTTTTACAATTTAGAAAAGCAGAAACGGTTAATCATGTCTGATGCTACTTTTTCACCCGGTCAGTATATGGCATTTGTTGGTCTTTGTGTATATGCTGAGTGTTGTGTTGGAGATATTCATTAAGTTCTAATGTGTGACAAAACCAGCAACTTATATAATCATGTTCGTTGCAAACAAAACTAGCAACTAACTTCTATATGTTACGTGTTAAAGTTCACGTATCTTATATATTCAAGTTTCTATACGAAAAAAAATATATATTTTAAAATAAATTGCAGAAATGGTCCCTGTGGTTTCCTCAGATTATTTAATTGGCAGGCATAGACTTAATACTTCACATAAGGGTTTACACATATGATTATAAAAAAATCATGTGTCAAATGGTGTACAAAGAAGCATGCAAAACATCATCTACACACAACCTGTTGGGTTTTATGATCTAATTAACAATTAAATTAACACGAGTACGCAGCGGAATAAATGGTCACGTGTAGAACACAATAATTAACAAGATAGAAAACATGTACCTTTTAGCACGAAACGATACACCGTTTAAAGGTAACCGTAAACACCGTCTTCTATATACGCGTGTGTATAATACCACGCGAAACCACAAGAATCAAAGTATGATTCCTCTAAGCTTCCACACACTATACGTTCTTTAGCAAACAATTAAGTATGCTAGTACTAGTAGTGATAAGCAATAAAACCACCACGTTCTCGTAGAAATCAACGATTGAAACCCTTGTGGTTTTTCCCCTTGGATCGAACCAACACAAGAACCGAAAACCCTTTTGAGTTTTGGTTGATCGATTAAACAAAAGAGATGGAGAGAGATTTAGGGATTATATTTTCCAAGGCCCACTCAACAATGAATCCATTAACCTCTATTTATAGTCTAAAAATCCTGTGCTTACAAGGAAAACCCTCTCACCTTCTTAATAGGGGTTTATGGCCAATTAAAAAGAAAACCGTTACTTTCTTTTTCCTTAAATGCCATATTAATAACTCATTAAATATTTACTTTAACTATTTAAAATAATTTATGCTTATCACATAAATATATTACATTTTAATATATTTCTTTAATTGTTTTTACGTATAACGCGTGCGTCCCTTAGGCTCTGTAATAAGATAATCCAGACTTATATTAATTTATACTTGGACATATTCCAACAGCACCCACTTGGACATTACGAATAATATAAAAACATTAGTAAAGCGTCAAAGCAACACGCCAAAGCTCCAAAAAAACATCCGAGTGTGGTTTCACAGGCATGCACAAATGATTTATAATTACAATCCCTTTGTTTCCGATACCGTTGTTAAATGGATATGGACAATGTCCATTACCATATTTAACGATTCTGTTTTCTCATATAGGAAGTAATCAAGATTACTGAAAATCAATGAGACATATCTTCTTGAGTTCAGGTACGGCCAAACACACATCTATTATTTCTATGAAGGGGCCCAGTGGTATCTTTCTTCAACAATTTGAAGAACAAATTCTATATTACTTACAAGGTCCAGCCATCAATGTGGCATAGAACCATTCTGACAAAGCCCTTATTAGTCACCTTATTCAGGAACAACTTAAACTAATATCAAAAGAAATCCACATATGCTAAACCTACTTGCATCTCAATCCCTAAGATTTATGTAATTAAAATCACGTACAAGATTCACTATGATGACGTCGATTCCATAAAGTGATAATCTTGTGGCGGCGAAAATCCAATATCATCTTATGAATATCATGAGAATATGGTGGACTCATCCTTAATATCTGTAATATCACATATCTATAATATCACCAATCACTCAGAATTGTCTTAGTTTAACAATATTCCCATATTGTTAATCGACAACGGATTAATTTTAGAATAATACATTTATCATTCATGGATTTAAACATGCAAATATAGGACACAATTATATAATATAAAAATAACAAAATACCAACGAATCATTATCATAAAATAAAATGTGTTTCATCCCTTTCCAAATACTACAACATAGACCTACATGAAACTACTAGCAGGACGAAGCCCCATGCCCCTAGCATGTTGAGTAAGCTTTCTATTTGATAAAGCCTTTGTAAAAGGATCAGCTAGATTGTTATCTGTGTGAACTTTAAGTATCCTTATTTCGCCCAGTTCAACACACTCGCGAACATAATGATATCGTCTTTGATAGTGTCTGGCGCCTTTCTGAACTCCCGGTTCATTAGCATAATGAACTGCAGCTGAATTGTCGCAGTACATATTCAAAGGTTCATTTATCGTTGGTACAATACCAAGCCCTGAGATAAATTTCCTAATCCAAACAGCTTCCATGGCAGCTTCTGACGCAGCTATGTATTCAGATTCTGTAGCAGACATTGCAGTGGTACTTTGCTTGGAACTCTTCCAATCCACTGCGCCTCCATTCAAAACGAAAACATATCCTGTCTGAGACTTAGTGTCATCTCTATCAGTCTCGAATCCAGCATCGCAATAGCATTCAACTCTAAGTTCTGTGCTAGGATTTCCACCATAAACCAAGAACATATCTTTAGTATTTCTTAAATACTTAAGAATGTTTTTCACAGCAGTCCAGTGAGGTTCACCTGGATTCTGTTGAAATCGGCTTGTCATATTTTGCGCGAACGCAACATCAGGTCTAGTGCACCTAACCGCATACATGATGGACCCTACAGCCGAAGCATAAGGTACATTCTTCATGCGATTCACCTCATTAGGTGTTTGAGCACCTTGTGATTTGTTCAAGTCAAGTCTTTCTTGCATGGGGATATGACCACGTTTGGAATTATCCATTTTATATCTCTTCAAGATCTTATCCATGTAAGCATTTTGACAAAGTCCAATTAATCGCTTTGATCTATCCCTATAGATTTTGATTCCAAGAATAAATGCTGCTTCCCCCAAATCCTTCATGGCAAAACACTTTCCAAGATAATCCTTTACACTTTGTAAACTAGGAATGTGATTTCCCATGATGATTATGTCATCAACATACAAGATGAGGAATGTAACATTTCTCCCACTAGCCTTTTGATATACACATGGCTCATCAAGATTTTGAGTAAATCCAAACCTTTTGATTTCCTCATCAAATCTTTTGTTCCAGCTTCTTGATGCTTGCTTAAGACCATAAATGGATCTTTGAAGCTTGCATACTTTCCTGGGATGATTAGGATCAACAAAACCTTCAGGTTGCACCATATAGATGTCTTCATCAAGGTAACCATTTAAGAAGGCTGTTTTAACATCCATTTGCCATATCTCATAATCATAGTATGCTGCTATAGATATGAGAATTCTAATAGCTCTAATGTCAGCGACAGGTGAGAACGTTTCTTCATAATCAACCCCGTAGAGTTGAGTGTAACCCTTTGCTACAAGTCGAGCTTCATAGACGTGTACAATACCATCCATGTCAGTCTTTTTCTTAAAAAGCCACCTGCTCCCAACGGTCTTACAACCAGGAGGAAGGTCGACCAGGACCCATACCATATTGTCCATCATGGATTGTATTTCCGCATTCATAGCATCAATCCACTTATTAGATTCTGAATCCAACATTGCGGCTTTATAGTTAGCGGGTTCATTAAGATCCCCTACCTATTTAGGTAGCCAGGAGTCGGCTGAAGTGAACCTCCGAAGCCACAAGGGGATTAATTTTCTCCTCGTTATATTTGAACCATTGTCTCCCACTTTAGAAAATATATCAATGAAATAAAAACTTTTTCAGAAATTCAATTGTTATAATTTTAGTACGTATTAAATAATGTTAAATCTTTGTTTGAAGTAAGAAGTATTTGCGTTTGTTGTATTTTAAAATATAAAGTCTAGCGGTATAAAGTTTAAGTGGTTATTTGTTTATTTTTTAAAGTTATAATATAATTTGTAAATTTATAAATTTACACTTAACTCCATATAATTTATTTAAAATTAAAATTAAACCACTAAAGTTTTTTTAAATACTTCCTCTTTTTTTAAGTTTTTGTTTTCATAAATTTGACACGTATATTTTTATGTGTTTTTTTTCTACATCAAAATTCTCCACCAAACATTTTTAATCTTGACAAAATTAATTCAATTTTGACTTTTTATTGACCAATCAGAATGCACGATTTTACCTACGTGGCAAAATCAAGCTATCTGATTGGTCCAACTTATATTTTTAATGAAGTTTTCAGCTCTAAAAAAATATATAACCATTTTTTGTTACACTTGGCTTGACTTATTTTCTTTTGCTCACAATATGTTTATGTGTGACATATGCGAGT
Source organism: Tanacetum coccineum (assembly GCA_026074375.1). Classification (NCBI taxonomy): domain Eukaryota; kingdom Viridiplantae; phylum Streptophyta; class Magnoliopsida; order Asterales; family Asteraceae; genus Tanacetum; species Tanacetum coccineum. The sequence goes on from BQNB010025896.1 coordinate 30,375, forward strand.
GAATCAGCTAGCCATGAAAAGAAGCTGCTAAATGGCTAAAGGAACAAGATGTTTGATAATAGTGTGAGAATTAAATTTCGTTGGTTTTCGATGTTAGTCTTATGTGTAGGCCTTTTGATAAAACCTCACATACATTAGAAAATCAGAATGTATTGCCGGAATGTAGGGAACTTGACAGTGGCAAGCAATTTGACGACAAGTTGAATGTATGTGCGTGTTTGCGTTAATAAGGTTCTGAGGTGCAAATTTGTCATTAGTATGTGTAACATGTAACATATCAAGGTTTTGTCATATAAAAGGACTGATGTAATTCCCGATCGCAAGCAGCAACAAAGGCAGCAGAAAATGCTCGAAGGCAAGCTGAAGCTAAGTGCGAGTGGAAGGAAAGAGAATGAAAGACTTTGAGATGGACGCAGCGCAGCAGGCATTATTGAAGGTATTGAATCCCCTATATGAAACTACTGTAAGTGATTCTCATTTAGTAGCTAATAGGATCACCAGATCACACGTGCCAATGTCTCGATGATTAATATTAAGCTGTTTTATGCAGCACAATGCCAAAATTGCACAAGAAAATCAAATGGAGCCATGGGATAAAAGATCGACAATGAATGGTGGTTCACATACTCAGGTTGGTAGTGATTATCCTCTTTCATTGAAAAGAGAATCACTGTCTCTTGACCGTTTGCTCCAACGTGTGTCAGGAGTTTCTTCATCTGGACTTTCGTTTTATGGACGTGCTCATGAGTTACCCACAACATGCTCTCCTGCGCTTGGTATTGATAGTAGCTTTTTTGTAACTCAGGTCAGTACCCTAATAGCTACTTATTGTAATTCTTTAAATTTTAAAGGTAACAAAATGGGTGGGTCTGGCAGGTTAATGGGTTTGGGTCAAAATGATTTAAATTTTAGCACGAGCAGAAACAGGTCCTGTACAGGGTGGGTAGTAGAACTTATTGTACAAATGTATCTAATTGTTGTCACTGTATGAAATTTTACATTTTGGTTCATATAAATAGGTTGCTCAAAGAATGCAAATACTAGTAGTTTATGCTGAAGACATCATTGGCTTGGGGGAGCGAATATTCAATATATTCATCGCACAAGTGGTGCTATTCTTACCGTTCAAGAGAGCCAAGGTTACCACGCTATAAACTGAAGATCGAGGCATTCTATCTTTTGTCTGAAGCTAGGATCAGTAAAGTACGAATTTGATGTTTTTAAAGCAGGTGGATACATATGGTCAGTACTTTATACCTGTTTGTCGGGTGATGTAAATCTGGGTGATAGCATACACTACATTATTGCATAATTACAACTATCCACCGCTTGGTGGACTTGATGCGACTGACCCACGTTTGTACACTGCAAGTAAATTTCAAATGTAGTGGCTGTAATAATAATGATAGAAGATTCAACATAATTTATCCCGGAATAAAGTTCTGAGTCGCCTGCATTGAAATTTAGTTATCTATTTTTTACATTTATGATAATGGCCGTTTTGTGATGAAAGATCGTCTTTGGATGGTTGGTGTTGCTTTTTGATATTCTGAAGAATCATAGATTATCTGCAACTAAAAGCTAAATTCTGTATCAAAACAGTTGATGACTTTTGTTTATTTATGACAACGGGATAATAGAAAATATTTTGTTTACAGATTTTGTAATATTTGTAAGGATCATTCATAGCTAAAGAGTTAATTTCTTAAATTTGTAACTTTGGATAGGTTGTATTTCTCTCCTGTTTCCCAAGAGAATTGTGCTTTATATATCTAGAACAATTTGTAGGTTATAAGTCGTACCAAGAGGGTGATGTAGTACTAACTTCTGAAATCATTTTGAGACATAGCAAATAGAATAGTGTTGCCCGTAAAAACCGAAGCTAAGGTTATTGACGAAAGATTTAATACATCATATTATTAACACATGTTGCAGCTGCAATGGTATGCATTTGTGGTTTGGTGATATGTTAGTTGATTGACTAGAAAGTCACTGGCTTAGTCCCTGAAAGAGCTTTTTTATGCCAATATGATACAAGAAACCTATATTAACCAATAAAAGATACTAAATGACCAATTACGAATTAGATATAAACTTGTATCATACAGTCATGAAGCAGCCAAACACCCATATACCTTAAACCACTTTAGAAAACCACTTACTTGCAGACTATATAACCTGTATTACACTGACGTGCAGACCTCTTTAAACCACTGTACCGTAACACATATGCAAAAATATTCAGATTTGATGATCGACTAGGAAAGTCATACAGTCGCACTTTAGCCAACTAAAAGAAATGCTACAAGGGCATGAGTATCAATCTATAAAAAGCCTGCAAGATGCACAATTTCAACTACTGCCATTTACCGCAAACATTTTCAATATCCAGAAAGCCTTCCACTTTTCCCAGCAAGCATGACAAATATCGTGAAACACAAGCATCGCAAATAAGATTAACCTGCCTATTCAATATCTACTACCAAGTAAAAGATAAAAGATTATTCATGGCCACAACCTTACAAAAAACTCTCTAATAGATTCACATCTCATCTCATAAACAGACATCTAAGAAAAAACAAAACTTAACCAAGTTTCACATCAAGTATTATATCAGAATATATAGTAAAACTATGAAAAAGAGACCGTGTATATTCCCTCGCTGACTAGCCAACTCACTAGATCTAGTCCATAAAGTTAGAAAGTCGTGGCAACTGTTTCTCAAGACCTTTCATCTCACGGATGGTGACCGCCTCTACGCCTTCCCTGGCCGCCTCCACGTCCTCTCGGGCCGCCTCCGGCGCCTTCCGGGTCATCATAAAACTTATCCTGCACAAAATCATGTTATAAAATCTTAAATTATTTACCAAAAAAATGAAATATATATATATATAATAAATGAAAACTTTTTCGAATGTCATATGCCCTCATTCTGAGGTCATATTATTCATATAATTGTTTACCATTTACTATTAGCATCGGTTTACATATTTATATTAGCATCCCACTCGTTTATTCGTTTACGTATAACATTATAACATTTAGTAAATACTGAGTATGTCGTCATAAATTATAAAATCATATAGTAATTAAGAGTCATCTTACATAGCATTTCAATGAAAGGGCTCGATAGGCTGCGGTAGGGTTATGGAGACACTCGATCGCACCCGACATTGATTGGGGGTCATTGAGGATTGGTTCGGGGCAGCCAAATCTTCGCGCGCACTCGGAGAAATCACTCCAGTGGTTTGGCATGTATGCCGCCCAATCATATTTACCTTTCCCTTCCGCTGCGAGAACCATTTCCGTACCATCAATAAATTTCTCAGCGAGCACATCTTTAAACGGCACAAAGCGAGCAGGCTCTGATATCATGAGAGAAGTGATACCGAAACTGCGTTTCCATTTCAACGGCTCTCCCTTATTTCGAATAACCGCAAGTGCCGCATCCTCAAAAACTTGTTTGCTTAACGTTATTCCCACTATTTCATCCTCGCCGAGCAAATCCCGATAGCTTCCTGTGTACCCCGTTAATTGTGCATCTTTCAACCAACGATTTATGCGATCCCCCAACTCGTACAGAACCTCCCCATCCCCATCCTCCACCCCAACTAAGCAAACATCAAGTTTCCTAAATACCCAACTAAATATCCTATCAGCAAGATGATGTCGAAACAGGCACTTTAATAAAACTAACTCTCGGTTGTTTTCGTATCTACCACAAAGTCACTCATGAAATCCGCCTAATTCGTCTCATCTAAATATGTTATTCATTGTCATCACGCGATCGGCATCATGGATATCCGTCAACTCCATAAATTTGATTGAATGAATTAAAATAGAGTAATGTCGGCTAAGGTTGAGAATGGAGGAGTATTTGATGGGTTATGGTTTGCACAGTAATCTCGGCTAAGGTTGATATGGGTTATATAATTGATGAAGTGGGCCGCTATGTAAAGTCAAAAAACTCTTTCAAAACGACCGTATTTTGTCGGTCTATGCTACATTAGCGGCCCAGTTCAGGGCTTTCTATTTTGGGCTAGGCCCATCCATTTAGCTTTTTTTCCCGTTTTACTTTTTTCACGCAGGCAATATAAAAAAACTCATTCAAAACGACGACGTGTTTGTCGTCTATGCTACATTACACGGCCCATTAGGCTCTTATTTTGGACGGCCCATTTATCTTTTTTTTACGTTTTACTTTTTTCAAGCAAGCAATATAAAAAAAATTCTCGGTACAAAATAAGAAAAAAAAATACAAAAGTATAGTTTTATTCAGATAAAATAATACCGCGACATGAGACCCAAACACATAAGCCCATATAAAAACAAAAACTAATTAAACATGAGACCGAAAAAGTAAACCCCACAATATAAAACCGCCGACATGAGACCAACACATAAGCACATATAAAAAAACAATATTAAACATGACACCGAAAAAAGTAAACCCCCACAAATAAAAAATAGAAAAAAATAAAAATAAAATTTTAACGCAAAAATAAACCCGCACTATTAAACGTGAGATCGAAAAAATAAAAATGCAACAAAGTTAATAAAAAAATGTCGTTGTGCCCATATAAGAAAAAAAACTATTAAACATGAGGTCGAAAAAATAAACCCGCACAAAATAAAAAAATAAAAAATAATAATGACCCGCAACAACGCGAGAAAAATTAGTACTCATTTATTCAGATAAAAAAATACCCGCGACATAAGGCCACACAATCAGCCCATATTAAAGAAACAAAAACTATTAACGTCTTGAGTTATGAGACCGGGAGAAAAATAAACCCGCACATAAAGAAAATAGAAAAAAGTAAAAATCAACCGCTCAAATTAAAAACCTCGCACTATTAAACATGAGACCCAAAAAATAAACCCGCACAAAATAAAAACCCCGTATAGCCAAACAAAGAAACTTTTAAACATGATCCCAAAACATAAGCTCATTTTAAGAAAAAAAACAAACTATTAAACATGAGGCCGAAAAAATAAACCCCACAAAATAAAAAAATAAAAAATAATAATACCCCGCAACAACGCGCAAAAAATTAATGACCTGCAGCAACGCGCATGCAATCCTCCTTGTTTACATAATGAGACAAATGATTCTTTAAAATCTCATATCACTCTTATTTTTAGAAGCTAATAAATTTGGTTTCAAGTGGGCCCGTTTTAGCCAAATAATTAACCGAACATTTATATTTAAGCCGAATTCGAATCATAGGCTAGATGGAGTGGTGGTGATATTTTCACCTGACACGTTAGCGTCATATTAGCTTTTTCTCTCCAACTTTACCACTCACCAAACACACTTAATAACAACCCACCTTACCCACCAAACTCACCTTACCCATCATTTTTTTATTTAATTTGTGTGTAAATGAAAGTGATAATGGGCCCACATTTATCACTCACCACACAGTGAGTGGTTCACCCTCACCAGACCAACTCGTGCGTGACTATATGAGGGTGGAATGGGAGTGACCATGGTGAATGATGAGTGGTGTGGTGAAAAAAATACTCACTCCGTCTAGCCTTAATGATGAGCCCTGCCTATCAAAAGGCTCCTTTTTTGGTAACCATGGTTTTTGAGAGGTTGGCATGGCCAATTAAAGTAACAAACGGCTTCTTAAAGTTTTGTATATTTTATCTTTCCGATGCGCGTTACGACCTGTTTGCGTTGTAGGGCTTTTGTTTTTGGATAAAAAATTTGAATTTTTTGCCTTATGTAATAAAACTCAGTTTTTTATCTGTTATAATTTTTAACTGATTAACAAACGGTTTCGAGCTAAAAGCGTGTACTTTATCTTTTTCAACAATAGAAACAGAATAATGAAATTTGCCACTTTATTAAAACAAAAAAGCAATTATGCAAATATAACTACAAAATAGAATTTGCCACATAATTACAATATAAAGAGTTCCACGTTATTGAATTAAAAGATAACAAAATTTGCCACACTTCACTTCTACTCATGAATGCTCATATTTTGTTTGAGTAAACGAATGACGCTCTTTTTTTTAGCCAAATCACCCATACCATTCAGACGTTTTTCTTCCGTTCATCCGATGGCGTTGACATATCGCGTACATGTTATTCTTCCTTATCTCTCGTATGGTGTTTTCCACTATTGTTAAAAGATACAAATTTAATTAATGGCTATATTAGAAAAATATTAGAGTGTTGTACAATATAAATAGAAAGCTATAAGAAAAATCGAAAAGTTAAACAAAGTAGATGCTCTAATATTACGATTGTGAAAACATACGATTCACGGTAAAAATCAAAATGTTGAATACCTTATCTTCGTCATTAATGTCCATCATCCGGTCCCGTTGCATGCTATGCCACCGCCTGAAATGGCTTTGTGTATACCATTACATTAAATGACACACTAAATCTCATAATATATGTCAGTAAAATATTGCTCACTTGTTTCGATATAATTGTCCATCTCACCAATTTAGGATATGACAAATTAGTGATTCACCACTAAAACAAAATAGGACAATGATGTTTACTGCAGTACTTTAACGAAAAAGTAAAACTACAAAACTGAAAAAGTTACGTGTAAGAGTGCATGGTGTAATTTGATACCTGTTGGATGACCTAAGCTTTGTGAATAGATAGTATGCCAAAGGATCTGCTTCTGGAAAGAGTGAATGTAAACTATTTATACTACTAATGTTCGTGTACTTTTGAACTATATGAATAGTCTCCGTTAAATACTCAGCAACACTTCATATACATATAGATGAAACTTATTAGGTCATTATTATCCTAAACTTATTGTTGCAACTTTTTAATTTCGTCTTTCATCTCCTTAACTTTTTCAACCAAAAATTTATGAGTACTCCACATTCATTTAGAATTATTGTATTGAATTTTGTATAATTTTTAAGATTTTTCGTACAACTATGGAAGCATGAGGTATTCCTCTTGAAGCCTCCACAATTAATGTATGTACTTAAGCTTTAAGTTTTAGCCAACTTATTCATATGATTTTTTGTACAACTATGGAAGCATGAATTATTCCTCTTAAAGCCTCCACATTAATGAGGTGTACCCAATCTTTATATCTAATAGATTACGAGGTCAACAGGCCCGTGCGATGCATACCGGACATTTAGATGTTGCAAGTACTTTGTGTTGTTTAACGCAAGGCTGTCAAACTCGCGAGTTTACACGTAAGATCGTACGATCTTACGTGTCCACCTGATAAAATCATGTAGGATCGGTGTAGGATCGCATCAGAGGTAGGATCGTAAACTCGCACGTAAGATCATAGGATCGCGTGTCGATACGTGTTTACCAAATTACCAAGTTACTAACTTATTGACTTACATACTTACTAGCCCATTACTTCTTTTTGGCCCAAAAAAGAACAATACGAGTCCGCTGATCTCAGCAACAAGTATTGACGTTTCATTCCTAGATTTTCTAATCAATAAGCCTAATTATGTACTTTCCCAAATTGAAATTACATGAAACAAATTAGTGTTCTTCTTCTCATGTTCTAGTTACCTTAAGCAAAAAAATTCTTACAGGTAATTGTTATTTTTTCATTTTACCTTTTCATGTTTTCAACATTAACCTTTAAGTTTTAATTCAGATAGCTTAATTGTAGTGATACTAGTGAAGTACTTTGTTTTGAGATGTTTATTACGCATGTTATGTAATTTTATTCCGCTAAATTGTGAATGTGACGATTGAAACTTGACTTTTTTGTATTTTACTTTTACTTTGGTATTTTAAATTTGAACTTTGACATTTTCAAGAGTATTATATAAATTTATATTTGATGATGAGTAGAATAAAAATAGTTTAGGGGGGGGGGTGGGGGGGGGGGGGGGGGGGGGGGGGGGGGGGGGGGGGGGGGGGGGGGGGGGGGGGGGGGGGGGGGGGGGGGGGGGGGGGGGGGGGGGGGGGGGGGGGGGGGGGGGGGGGGGGGGGGGGGGGGGGGGGGGGGGGGGGGGGGGGGGGGGGGGGGGGGGGGGGGGGGGGGGGGGGGGGGGGGGGGGGGGGGGGGGGGGGGGGGGGGTTTATAAAAAAAACCTCGTTTATCCGTTGCATACATAATATGATAAATTGGTAGGATCTTACGATCTTGATCCGATCTTACGATCTCGATCTTGCAAAGACAAAAACGATCCCAGGTGGGATCGCGATCTTGACAACCTTGGTTTAACGTGTGGTTCTAAATGGTGGTTGGGCATGAATTTTAAAGGTGAGGAGGGCGATGCTCGAATTGGGGGGCATCTAATTTGGTTGTTTCAAAAGGCTGGTCTTGGTAATATCAAGAGCGTTGCTCATTATATTGGATGCACGTTGACGTATAATGTAATCGTTCCGTTTAAAATAGTTTTGGCAGTGCTCAATTTGTAAGACTATTCTTTTGTAAACAAAAGAAAGATGTAAGCAGGATTACGATTGATAACTAAGGTAAGTCATGGCCGATGTATGTGTCGTCCGTAAATAAATGGAGATTATGGTACAAAGTTTGCAAATATACAGAAAGTATCTTTGTCGATCTAGTGTATGTTCAACTGATACGAGGTTAGACATAGTTTGAATTTGTGTGACGGTCAGTTCAGAACCCGTAGATTAGTCGGCCAAATTATCAGAAAATATGGTTACCCTACCAAAAAAAAGGATGTTAGCGGAACGTCGGCTTTCATGTATGCGGGCTGTTAATGAAATACATGATTGATATGAGGGTGTTTATATGTTCAAAATATGTAGGTGATGGGTATAGTTCGGCCATTTGGAAAGATAAAGGGTTTAGCTGGTGCTTTGTTGAAAGTTGTAGGGTTTGGGTTGTGAGATAAAAGTTCCCATTTATAGTTGATTTGATCAGTGTTTAATTTCGTTCAGTTTCGCCGCCTGAGCTTCCATCATAATGATGGTTTCATCCCACTTTCTCCACCACACAAATCCATTATATATAGTGGTACTTGGCATCACCCATAGCATCCAACTCATAACCTCTTATCAATTACTTTCCACTTAAAGTACTAATTATTAAAAATTTCAAAGGCAGGTTCAGACACACAGCTAAATTTATTAGCGAAGCGGACGATTGAGTGACATCGCTAAGTTAGCGAGAGACCGAAACACCGAAGTATATGAATGTGTCTATATATTGCAAGAATAGGCTAGAAGCATAGGCATTTCATCATGTTCGCAACGTGAGGAAGCCCAAAGGCGAGGAGCTCATTAGCATAGGTGAGGGCCAATAGGTTGCAGAGATGGAACACGAATGATCAGGATGAATACTATAACAGCTTGAGGTTGCATGAGGGATTTCTGGAGGATTGAAGGCTAAGCTCAGGGGGATTGAATGAAACCATTGTTGCAGCGGAGGAGGAGATCAGCACTCTGGAATCACACTTGGAGATCATGGATGCTGCAATCAACTCCGAGTGATGTCAATGTGAAGTTGTGCTTATTGGAAAGGGGGATGGGTAGTCTTTTGGGTTGGTGTTTATTGTCTAATAATGTTATGTCTTTTGGTTGTCTTGTCTATGTGTGAAGCTAATCTAAGGGTACATTGTATGAAGTAAGTTGGTGATGAATGGGATTATGAATGATAATAAAGTTTACCTTTAATACTATGTATTGTTTGATTAATTTTATGCGCTTTAGTGTTCCGCTAATATTGTTTATGAGGCTATCACTCATGAAATCCGCCCAATTCGTCTCATCAAATATGTAATTCATAATCGACACGTGATCGTTATCATTGATATCCGTCAACTCCGCCGCTACGTAACCATAATAAGAACCCTCGCGGCGGGGGATGGGGATGGGGTTGCCGATATTGTCTTCCATAATGGTGTATAGAGTTTGATGGGGCATTTGTTGAGACTGGAGTATTTGATGGGTTATAGGGTTTGCGAAGTATCCACCTTTAGGGGTGAGCAAAAAAACCGAAAAAACCGAAAACCGAAACCGAACCGAACCGAAAACAATCGAACCGAACTAATAACCGAACCGAATTTGCCAAAACCGAACCGAACCGAACTACGAATTCGGTTCTCGGGTTGGATATGGGTTTGACAGTCTAAACCGAAAACCGAATTTATATAAATATATATATTTTTTATATATTTATATATATAAAAAGATCAATAAAATTTTATATATAAAAAAATTAATATTTATATTTATATATATATAAAATATAAAAATATATAAATTATATATATATATATAATATATATCCTATATTATATATATATATATATATATATATATATATATATATATATATATATATATATATATATATAAAGATCAATAAAATTTTATCCTAATATTAAAAAACACTTTTTATGTTTGAAATAATTTTTTTGCTAAATATATTTGTGTATATATATATATATATATATATATATATATATATATATATATATATATATATATATTTTAATAAATTGTGTAATTCGGGTAAACCCGAAAACCGAACCGAACCGAACTAGGATTCAACCGAACCGAACCGAAAACCGAATTTGAATTCGGTTTGGGTCAGTATATGGGTTGACCTTAAAAAAACTTTTAACCGAACTAACCGAACCGAACAAACCGAATAACCCGATAACCGAACCGATCACACCCCTATCCACCTTACTCACGATTTATTATCCCTTTTATAGGGTTTGATGGGCCGTTTGTTTACCTTAATGGTTAACTTTAGATTTTTTTTTAAGCAAGAGATTAACTTTAGAATTGACTTTAAGATTTAGTCTAATGATACAGGTTATACTAGACGAATACCCGCGCATAGCTGTGAAAATTCCTAGCGGCGGATAATTAACGATATACGTTATTATGGTAAGTGTTTTGTGTAACATTCAAAATAGAACGTGAAAAGATCAAAATATAATTGCAAACGCATGTAACATGAAACAGTAATCCATGTGTAATTAAAATCTCGAGGAATTATAGTAACATTATTAAGTTATCTTTCGCATGCTTCAATCAAAATAAATTGTTAGTAAAATAAGACTTTCAAAATAATATATGTTTCAATCATAATAGATGCATTTTTACTACATAATGATCATACAAAATATACCAAAAAAATAAAAAAATAGAAACATAATAAATACAAATTTGTCACACTTTATTACCATTTCAATGAACAAAATTCAACTTACTACCATATATTTCAATCGTCCAGCTATGTATTTTATTGATTAAATGGTTTCTTAAGATGAATTAAGTTTTTCACTCATTTAATATTTCAAATAATTCAAATTCATATCACACCAAAATTCAAAGTTGATGATCAATATTCAAGATTCTCAAGTTGACTATGATATAATACAATAAATATTCGAGTAGATATTCGAGTAAATAAACACAGTTTTCAATATAAATACAACAAAAATGAAAACAGGTCAAACAAAATATAGACATAATTTAAATGCCAATCAACTACAACATTATTAAGAAAAATTCAACAAATTATAAAAAACAATTAATAACAAAGTTACAACAAATTTAGGTAACAAAATTCATAAATAAAACTCATAAGCAAACAAAATAATTTATTCAAACAAATTTACTCAAATAAAATTTTCAGTAAAATTTATCTAAAAAATTTAATAACAAATTTTTTAAGAGAACCATAGAGGATTCCGGCAATGCAGCGTGTTCAACATAAATGCCGGCAGGACTGTGTCTAAAGATTTCGGTTAGCCAATAATTCCGGCGAGCAAAGATTCTGGCGATCAAAGATTCAGGCGAGCAAAGATTCTGACGACACCTGTAAAAAATGTTATAACATAAACAAATATAAAGAATTACAAAGAATAAAACCTTTAAAACTTAAAAGAAACATAGATCTATAAACAAAAATAAAAAATAATAAAGTTTATTTATCGAAAAAAAATAATAAAGTTTACAAAATAAAATTTATAATAAATATTAACAAACTTTAAATATAAAACACACATATTCCGACTAACCTACAACGGCGACAGCAGGTCCAGTGGTGGTGGTGGCAGCCGACGCTGGTGGGGTGGCAGCCGACGGTGGTGTTGGGTTTTTTTAAAGAGAGAGAGAGAGAGATGAATTGTGGTGTTGTGTGTTTTTTTAAGAGAAAGAATGAGAAAATGCGATATGAAGATGGATTTATAATGGACCCGAATAACTTTACTTTTCAACTATCAATAATTCAACATTTGACCAAATTAACAATCACCATTAACGGTATTAAAAAGTTTTCATAATATACGTATGCGCACAACTGTTATATGCGTGTACAAGTGTTATATGCGTTTGAAGCATTAATTGATTAAGAAATTCAGTTTTAAGAAATTCAGTTTTAAGCATTTGGAGCAAAATGTTTTATATGTAGTATAGATAGATATTGATGAGTTGGGGGGGGGGGGGGGCCAATTAAAATCAGTCAAAATAAAAAAACAACTAACATATTAGAAAAACTAGCATTCATGAAGTGTTTATACAACACATAAGAACAGTAAACTATTTTAAAACATTATATATTCTTAGAACAGAAGCACATAAAGTTTTTAATCACTTTCACATAATTACCCACCTCAACCATCTCCTTCTTTGCCATCTGGATTCCACATCTCCTCCCATCGTTCCATTATATGGCATTCTAGAAAAATCACATCTCTCTCCCACTCCTAAAAGCATCCGGCTTCTCTCTCTGAAAGTGCAGCACCGGTTTGAGATCTTTGGCGGTGATTAAGCAGCCACCATCATAATCTTGGTCACCGGGACCTACCATTTGTTGTTTTTTTAATCAGGTACTTTGTTTATTTAAAGCTAAAATTTTATTATTTTTAAGGTCGTGAAGCAAAGAGTGATATGGATTTACTGAAGTCTCTACGACACACTACACACAGAGTTTTGTGGGTAATGCATGTATCCCATTATTGTTTTGTATTGTTGTGTTTTAGGTTTTGGGTTTGCCAACTGTCCATAGTCATCACTTATGTATATGGAGTTTTAGATTGCCGTGTGTCCATATCTCGCCTGACCGCCTGCCCACACATACGCTAACACTCTCTTCGATGTCGCCGATCTCTTCGTTGTCGCCATTCGTGGTGTGTGGCGATAGTGATCGGTGTGTGACGTTGGTGAGGTTAGGTGGCTGATTATTGAAAAGTAGTAAGAACTTGAATCAAGGCATTTAGTTAAATTTTATATGCCTTCAATTGCAGCTTCTTTATGCTAATTGACTTTCAAAATATTTTTGACCCATTCTGCTTGCTGGTAGATGAAGGTGTGTTTGGATTATCGTTGGTCCTTATGAACTCGATGAAAGTATTGTGATAGTTAAGGCTGTTAGTGGGGGATAAAACGCCGCTTAGAAAAATGAATGAGGCTCAGGCGAGAGGCTATGATTTTCATAAGCGGGCGTTTGAGCCTCATTCGCCATAATATGATTTTCTTTAATCCATATGAATGAGCCAATGATTACGTTTTCACCCTTTTTATATTGTAGATGACCTTTCCAAATGGGTTGTGATGATTGTTGTAATTTGAGCGAAATTAAATGGCTCATTGAAGAATTGACCGTAACTTGGCGGGGCAATGACCAGATGGCGTAGTATAAATGGTTATATGCAACTGGGTTTTGTTTGCAGCCATGGCGGGATTTATATATTTCTGTGAGCCGACCCTATTTACACATCTGAGCCTGATTACTTACCGGATTGGTTGAAAATTAAGCATGTACCATGGATTAATTCCTTTATTCCTAATATTAGTGATGTCAGTTTGTGTCATTAATGATTGAGCCAAAGGTACGACTTAAACTTCAGTTTTTTATTATATACGATATTAAAGTTCTTTCCAAACGTCAATGCGTCTTGGTGTGACCAGAGGTGGTTCAATAAACATGCTTTCTTACACTTTTAATGTTTGAAGAGATTTGAAGAAAATATTAGGTTGCTTATTTGTGTTTTTGTAATTCTTCAGATTACACGTTTAAGGTTTATATGAAGTGAGGGTCTCTGGAGGTTGTCAAACAGGTTTGTTCTTGAATCTCGATTAACTTTTGGTGTGCAATGTAATTATACTTACATTTATGGTGCAGTATATTAAAAAAGCCTACTAAGCTTAACCTTATACAAAGAATCGATTGATTAGTTTTCACATAGTATGTAAAGTGATTTTAATAACATTAAACAAGGTTACTTTTCTTAAATTTTGCACACAGTCAACCTATAATACTCATTATAATAAGATTCTAAATAATGTGAACTTATTTTGAAATCGTTTGGTTTATGCAATTAGGAAAGGTGATTAGCTAGAAAGTTGGGTACTTAGGTTGCTTTGTGAAGATCAAGGAAATGTGGTATTCTGAAATGTGAATTGGTGATTATGAGTGGTAAATAGAGGATATTGTTTAAGTTAATAGTTTTGACTCTTGAGAGTGTTCGTGAGTAGTTATTCAAAGTGCTAATGGTGATTACATGAGTGTAAAATAGGCTGTTACAGATAATTAGGTGGAGAATTTCTTATTTCAAACTACTTATCTAATTATTATAAATAGCCTTAGCAATGACTCTAGAGCCTAAAAAGAGCCCTTTTAGATACATTTGAGGAAGCATTTGTGTATTCTGCCGCATTAGACCCACCACAAATGTCCATCTTTGAGTTGGTTGTGGATATGAAATTTAGCACAGCTATACACAAACTCACGTTAGTCCTTTTTATGGTGTTCTAGTAGATGTAATAGGGCTTTGTCTTGGGAGTATTGGTTAAAAAACCCCTATCTTATTTCTTTGTAATGTCTTTCTAGCTCCTTACTAGTTTTTTTTAATAAAGTTGCCGTTCAAAAAAAAATATATAAGTTTTTTCTTATGGTGAAGAAAAGGTGTATCTTGAATCATCATGTATGTCACATGATGTCCAAGTCAATTAATGATTTGGCACGCATTGAATATTTTGGTGCTACAACTAAAGAAAAAAATATACAAAAAATCTAATTGTTTTAACCGTGACATAATAGTTATGAGATAAGAAAGCTGTGCTCCAACCACTTTATATGTCAATCTGATGATGTAGAATAAAGGCCATCCCATCACTTGGATTTTATGTTGTAAAGCTTTTGATGAACTGTTAACTGTAGCAAGGTTTTCCTTACCCGCGTGTATATGCTTATGTTTTAGTGAAATCGAGCAGTTGTTAACATATGAGTATTCAATTCTTACGATTTGTTTCAACCTCGATACACCAACTATTTTGCTTATGTTTGAGTGAAATTGAACAGTTGTGAACATATGAGTATTCGATTTCTGCGTAAGGATAACTCATTATAGAAATAAGTTGTTTTGCTTATGTTTGAGTCAGAATGTGTAGTTGTGAACAGATGATACCAACAGTGGTTCCGAGTTCCTTAGTTTTGTTTAATTCGTGTTCAAAGTTCGTAAATCGCCAAATACTATGGCTTCGCTCGCTTTTTTAGTCCGTTTCCATTATACATGCAGCATCAGTGACAACGACTAACATTTTGCCTCTTCTTTTTCGCAGTACGCCATAGAGTTGGATTTTTTTTAGTCATCGACAGTCGTCGTTAAGGTGATACAATTACACTTGCCCTTATGTTAGATATAGATTACGAGTATCAGAGAGAGTGGACAAGTATAAGGGAATAAATGTGCCGTTATAAACTTATAATGTTGTATTGCAGCAGTAAACTTAGGATATGGAAGATCCCGAATGTACATGTGTTTGTGATTCACTTGATACGCGGGGTTCAAAAGCATTGTTACATGTCTGAAATTACATTTGCATCACAAACTTTAGGTAAGGTGTGTTTGTCTTTCTATTTTGATATCACTTAACTCATAGTAATCGGCTTTTTTTTGTTACATACAGATTATTCTCACAGCTGGAGCAAATTGCAAAAAATATTGCCTGCTATAAAAAGGACCACTGCCTTTCTAAAACTATATTTTTTGACGCGTGTTTTCTTTCTGATCCATTGAATGTACTGTTTGATTTTTTGAGAATAGGCCGAATATCATGCTCATAATTCATGATTATTGACAATGATGCAGATCAAATGAAAACTACTAGACAAGTTGGTTGCCGAAATTCAGGCCAACAGTAAAGGACAATGAACTCTCGCATTCTCCCAATATCATACCAACAATGTCTGTGGAAAATTTATGAAAAGCATTTTATAGTTGATGGGATTATCTAAATCAATGAAGGCGTTTGAGGATTTAATTCAAAGAGGCGTTGATTTTCATCACACCGAAGGTGGCCTGTTACATGAGTATTTGGAGTCGAACCAGCCTAGAGACGCTAATAACTCATAAGGTTGATTTCTTATGTATTACAAAGTAATAGAGAATTCATTTTGTTCAGATTTGTGGTTCTATATTTGTTTTGAAGGATGTTTCCTAATTGGTTGATTTTTTACTAACACTATGGAATTTTGTTTCAGTTATGTTAAATCATAATGTACAACCACTTTTACCATTTTTGTTTTTATTTCAAACCTTGCATTTTTTCCAATGTACGAGGCATGCAGACCCGTGCGATGCACACGGGTTGTATCTAATTGTTGATTGCGTACAGGTTGTATGTAATTTTTTAGACTCGTGCGCTGCATACGTATGCTAATGTTGATTGCGTACGTTTTCTGTGAGTTGGGGAGACGTAAGTATGTTAGTGCATGTAATTAAAACGTGTCGCGTAATATTTAGGCAAATAGGTATAATAATTTATATTTTAAGTTGAGTTAAGGAAAACATACACGCATACTAAGTTGTCCCATGCGATGCACACAGTTTGTATATAATTGTTCCTTGTGTAATGTTTGTGTAAATTGTTAAAGTATAAGTATGATGGTGTATTTAATTAAAATGTATGTCCTAATGTTTAGCTACTAAATTAATGTTAAACGCATAATATTTTATCAAAATAAGGGTTAACAGTTATATAATTTCTTAAATTGTGTGTTAGGTGCTTAATACTTAATTTCAATTGGGGTTACCCAAGTGGATCTACAAAGTTTGGTTAAGAATAGTATTATAAACAATATAGTTTCAATTAAATGGTATCTAATACATGAATGACCAAACATGTTTTGATCTATAAGATTTGTTTATTTCGTTATTGTTGAGTTGGAATGTACATTTGGCTTAGACTCAAACACTCGTCTATCGAAGACCTAATGCAATCAGAGCTTTGATTTTATAACCATAAGAATACTTCATAAATAGTATGCATAAGATGAGCATATAATTGTCTAGATAGAAATCTCGAATACTTGTGAGAATTTATGTTTATAGTATAGTTTTTGTGTCAATATCAGTGTAAACGACACCAACTATTAAGTTTCTTTATATTCGAATTTATAGGCATCAACAATTCCGATACTCTTTCCGATGAATTTTTTCAAACAGAAGCTGTTCTTCGCGTCATCCTTGGAAATTGCTTGTTTTTCATGATACTTGCTCAGTTGATGATTGGTATAAAGGATCAAAATGACAGACGCGATGCTTGAGACCATGATGGATGGATTTTCAAGATTATCACATGGGTTTTGCTTCTCATCCTTACATTTTTTTCTTCCAAATCCAGTCACATCCTTTTATGGTTACTACTAACTACATGCCATGTTTTCCTTTGCATATTTGATTTGAAAAACATA
Organism: Tanacetum coccineum; assembly: GCA_026074375.1. NCBI lineage: Eukaryota > Viridiplantae > Streptophyta > Magnoliopsida > Asterales > Asteraceae > Tanacetum > Tanacetum coccineum. The sequence goes on from BQNB010025896.1 coordinate 48,032, forward strand.
CTTGTGTCTGTTACACATGTAAAAAGTTTGGTCCAAGAACGTATTTACCATCTAGTCATTAACCTTGCCTACTTTAGCATGTATTAAAGTAAAAATTATAAATGAGTGAGATGTGGTAATATGATGTGATAGTGTGTCAATGTACGTACTATTCTTACGGCTAGATGTACTCACAATTTTTTCATTCACCGAGAGCCGTTGACGATGGTGGTGAAGTTGTGGTTGTTGTACATGGCTGGATTCCTCTATGTTGATAGAAGGTTGGATTACTTTTTTTGTGCCCAAAGTCTGAGTTAATGTCACCTGTATTGAGACACGTGAGTGGGCGACTATGAATATATGTATAGAGAAAGTGCAATTACATAGGGTACACAGCTAACGTACGTTGTGATGAACATCCGGTCTTCGTAATGCTCATGGCTGATACAATAGAATGTTGATGCACCACATGATTATGGTCTGAATGCTGTGCATTTGGAGAAGCAGACTGGATGTTGTATTCAGCAAATGGAGTGGCTCCTTTATTGCCTAGAGATTGGTCAGACCCATGAAGACATAACTCTTTCTTTTTAGTACCGTATTCAGTTTTTGAGTTTGCATAAGAATGTATATTGTTAATAAAAACATATAGGGACGTCTATGTATTTGGACATAAGTAATTATGCGGGGAGTTACATGGAATTAGTGGCAACTGAGTAGAAAAGGCATTTGTAGTATTGGTGTGGCCAGCTGCATATGAGAAAAGAGTAAATAGTTAGTGACCACACATTTATGGTAAAGTCAAAGTGGCGAAGTGGATATATACTTACCTATTGATGCATTGATACAGTCCTTGTTTATCCTTGACAGCTGACAGACCTACTTTTAGTCTTCACTATTAGGATGATTCGCTAAGGATAAAAGCCCTATGCTAAATGTGTATTATGTGTGGCAACTTTCAATCCATCAATGTATACTGAAGGCTATAATCAACATGCATAGGCAACAGGGGAGATGCAAATATAATAAGTATGGTATACTAAAGTATAATAGGCAAAAGCAATGCATGCAAAGAAGTGAGGCAACAAATTTAAGCGCTCAAAAAATACCGTTCTAAGGAGCTTAGAAAATAAGTAAACAGTAAGAGATAAGCGATAGGAAGATCTCAGCTTTGTAATTTTATTGATTAATCTTTGATGTTGTATTATCCTTTCTCCATCCAAATCTTTTTTTACGGAACAGCTGACAACATTTGAGGTGTGGCTTGATCATGGGTCTAAACATCAAAAACCGCCTGAGCAATTACCTATTGTTCTTCAAGTACCCAGAACAACCTGCTTAAAGCATCTTCAAGGTGGTTCCACTCCTAATGACACACAAACTGAGCCATCATTTTTACAATGGTTATGTCTCTGTCTTGGAAAGCTGTGGGAAGATTTTCCAGAAGCACAAATAATAGTTATAAAACTATATTGTGTTTTATGTAATACAACTTAAGCAAGTTGGTATTCGATACTCTAAAACCAACCCATGTCAACCCGTATGACCTATAGGCTCATTTCATTTATCTATTTAAAAATGGTTAGATTACATTAAAATAGTTAAGCACTTACATTCCGAATATATAGTTGCACATGTTCATACCATTCCAACAATGACGTACTGCAGCCTATTATGTTCTTGTAAAAGACAGGATATACAAAACAGATTATACTAAAAATGCAGTAACGATACAAATTTGGATGACCCATAGGTTCAACTCATTTATCAATAAACAAATAGCACGGGTGTTTAGAATTGCTTATCTGAACATCTTATGCTTATTCTTCTCGATGCATAAAAAATAACCATACATGAAATTCTGATTGCATATCTATGCACACTGTCATGGTGTTTCTTAAAGGATTAAAAACGTATGTCCTTCCCACAATCTCTTCTAGTCATCTCCACAAACCCAAACCTGTAGTACTTGGAAGTAAACAAATAGAAATGAACGCTAAAGAAATTTACTTAAGTAAAGCTGATGACATGAGATACAAAATTAAATAGAATAAGAATTAAAGTAAAACCTGTTGGCTGCTTGATGTTTCAACTAAAGATTGAGCAGGTTGCTGAAAGTGCGACACGTATGGCTGCTGCATACGTCCGTTCACCTTCCTCCTCAATGTGGTTGGTATCATTTTCTTAGAGGGTTCGAAATCAGAAGCGGCACAATTAATCTTACCTCCAAAAACAAACTTAAAATATCAAGGTAACCCTCACTCACCACACAAATAAAATATTGCATTAGGTTTTACTTAAGTATTCAACCCAACTGGATCAATGAACTCCAAGAGAATTAGATAACTTACAAAAGGTGGTGCAGATGATTGAAAAGCAGGCCTTGTTGGAGGTGCAAATCCATTACTCCCCTAATCATAGAGTTTACTGCATATTTGTAAAGAAGTCGGTTAGCAGCGCATTTACAAATCAATATTAATAAACGAATAATTCTTTTACCTCAACAACTATAGCGGCCCAAGTAACCATTTATTACTTCCTGCATCTAAGATAACCAAAAATGACTGAATAAGAATTACGAATCTGAAACTTTCCTATAACAAATTAAAAAAAAAAACTTTCTTGTAAACAACCACCAAAATTTTCAAAGAAGCCATCAAGAACCAACCTAAATTCACTCATCCAAACTAAATCCTTAAATTTCACACTAACAATGAAAACAATTTTTTGTATATAAACATGAACTCAATATTAACGATTTGTAACCACATAATGGTTTGTGTTAAAGATATAATTAAATATTATAAAAACTACCTTTGAAGAAAATGATGAGTAATACATACAGATCTATATGAATGCACACCGTGTGTGTGTGTGTTTGTTGTATAGTGGTGATGGTGTTTGGGTTTATTTTTCTTAAAGGATGATTTCTAATGAAAACTGCAACAACCCTTGATCTTCTTGCATACATGCCCATTCAATCAAACGCCCTTTCCCCTTCCTATTAATGAGCACTTGTATAACTGTAAATCCAGAATGAAGCATGAAAGTGCAAAATGAGTGATGTAAATGAATGGTGTAACTACAGATTGGAATGAATGATGTAAATAACAGTTCTTGATATTGAGTTTCAGTATGCAACATGAATTTGTACTTACAGTTGTGCAGGTAATACAAAGCATTTAAAGATACAGCCCCAATAAATTTAGGGGTTGAATCTTTTATAAGGATAGATATGTCAATGGCTTATGTGACCCAACTTGAACCATTGTATTAGAGGCGCAAAATGTTAAATGACTAATTTATTAAGGACGCCATCTGTGATCAAATCTTTTGTAACACAAACCAAAAGTTGAACAACTTTTTTACGAAAATGCATATACGTGTTTTTGAGGCTGTTTTGCAACTTTATTAACATGATACTCTCGCGCAGCGGCAACGCGCGAGTAACAAAAAACTTGCTATATACATTTGTGAAAAAGTCAAAGCAATATTTTAATTCAAAAAATATTTTTTTATTAAATAGGCCAAAAACTCTTACATTAAATGGGTTAAAACCTCAACTGGCCCAAAAAAAACCCGACCCAATAAAATTTACAAAATAGCACTCAAACTATGAGGCAAATTATGAAAACTACCCTTACTTTTATGCTATTAAGTCACTTCACTACCTTTGATTTTTAAATACTTACGTCTTTTTTATACAATAAACAGGACAAAAAAATATCTACGAGACCCGCCGCAGCGAAGCGTGGTCTCAAAATCTTGTGAATGTCAAACAAAATAAATGGGGTAGAATGATACACGTTTAGTATTTACATAAAGAAACAAATGATTCTTTAAAACCTCATATCACTTGGGGTGTTGATCGGTTTGGTTACCGGGTTATTCGGTTAGTTCGGTTAAATTGTTTTTGGTCAACCCGAAAACCGAACCGAACCAAACTAGAATTCAATCGAACTTGATGACAAGAATAACCCGAATTTAACTATTTTTTTTAATAATTACATAGATTTTTAATAGAAAATTTTTATTATTAAAATAAAAAGTGTTTTTTATATATTATGATAACATTTTAATGGTATTTATATATAAATATATAAAATATATATATATTTATATGATTATATGAATTCGGTTTTCGGTTCGGAGTGCCAAACCCATATCCAACCCGAGAACCGAATTAGTAGTTCGGTTCGGTTCGATTTTGACGAATTCGCTTCGGTTCTTAGTATGGTTCGGTTATTTTCGGTTCGGTTTGGCTCGGTTTCGGGTTTCGGTTTTTTCTGTTTTTTCTGCTCACCCCTGTGTATCACTTTATCCTATTTTTGTAGAAGCTAATAAATTTGGTTTTAAATGAGCCCATCTCAGCCCAAACCATTACCCAAACAATTATATTATTATATATCCTATTATAGGGGTGTTTGTTTTGGCTTATACGTGGGCTTATGAGCTTATTTGATTTCGGCTTATATTTCATAAGCCCTAATTTTGTGGCTTATATTGAGACTTGTGGGTTTATATAAGTTTATCATATCGTAATAAACTGTACTAGATGTAAAAGAAAGTTTTAGAAACAACACATCTCCACCCGCTCGAAATGCACTTGATTTTGACTCCGTCTTTGTAATAAAAAAAATGAAAGCTTCCATTAAAGGAACAAACAACGCCATCAAAAAATTGAGAATGCAAATATCTCAATTAAAAGAGACTCGTAGTGAAGCAAACCGTACTCTTGATTTTAGGGTCTTAGATTTTCAGATCACCCAATTAACTGAAAAAGTCAACGTTCTGCAAGAACAAAATGAGCTTTTTTAGGCAGAGAATGAAAAAGTTAAGCAGAATTACAAGGAATTATATGATTCTATTAAGATAACCCGTGCTAAACATATCGAACAAACAACTGCCTTGTTAACTGACAATGAGAATCTAAAAGCTCAAATACATGAAAATCTCAAATACATGAAAATCTGAAATGCATCACTATGGATTCTATAAAACCAAGAATTCTTGCCCCTGGTAGGTATGCTATAGATGTTGAACCAATTCCCCCTCGCAATAGGAATAATAGGGAAGTGCATATAGATTATCTCAAACACCTTAAGGAAAGTGTGGAAACCCTTCGCGAGATCGTAGAGGAAGCTAAGGTTGAAAGACCATTAGATAGCTCACTTGCATTTGCTTGCCTTTACACTAAACACTCTCAAGAACTGTTAGAATATGTGATTGACACTTGTCCAAAAGACTTCATTCAACGAGATAAAAACCATGCCGCTACCCCTTTAACTAGGAAAAAGAAAGTTACTTTTGAGGACCAATGTGAAACAAATCGTAACACTCATGGTTAACAAATAGTACACTCGAACTGAAGCAAGACAATCCGATCCCTGCAAAGATATGGGCATAAAGCAATTTCCAAGATGAAACTGTTTAGTTTATCATGCGAGCGATGGACTAGCTAAATAGGTATCAGACCCCCATGCTGCAAACATAGCTGTCGATGCACCCTGATTGTCCAAGAGTACGACTGTAATTACAACACTCAAGATCCACAACAATATAAATTTTGTCTATATAATAATCGGTTTTGTTTTAACATAGATATTCACCCAACCTTGTACATGCTGCAACCAGAAACCTGGTGTGCCACCTCAAGGTATGGGCGAATTTCCACCATCAAACGATCCAACAACCTATTAATAGTTGCAACCCAAAGTTACGCAGAATGGATAAAAGGGCAACCTAACACAGCGGCTTCGAACACGATGTCCGTGATGACCACTGCAAAGCCAGTTGTTCCTCTGAGACGCCATACACAGCGTAAAAAATACAGTTGAACATCAGGGAAAACCCAAAACAAATAGCTTTTAAACCCGTCCATGGCTGAAAACATTAATTTCATGATGCCCTGCTAAGATAACAGATTCCAACGTTAACTATCACAATCACCTACAATTAATTCAAACAACTTAATAAGCATCACAACTAAAGACTCAGAGCCTAAAATAAAAGTTCCAAACCAAATTGATATTCAGCACAAACAGTCAATAACAACCATAAATTAGAACCCCAGAACCACCTAATCAATAAGACAAATTATCCATTAATCATACACTTCACATCTTACACAAAAACACGCAATCAAAAGTTGAAATAGTCCAAAAAGGTAATGGAGAGGGAGGTGTTTAGAAAATTAGAGTACATGACTTCAGAAAGGCTGTCGCCCAAAAAATTCTAGAAGCAAACCCCTCACGACAACCAACCAACAGAAAATATTCGACCCGTCATGGCTGCAAACACGATACTCAGGAGGCCGACCGTCAAGAATACGAGTCACTTACAAACCCATATGTAATTGCAACCTAAAGTCATCACAAACAGTCGTCACATAAGATAATGTCACATCAACCACCCCCAAAATAAAAATAGCATTAAGCAGACTCGTCATGGCTAAGGAGTACCAAGACACTACAACCTCAAAACATGATTGCATAATACGTCGCCTGCCCAATGTCGAACTTGTCCCTTTTCAACTCCATACAAAATGTAAAAAGAGACAGCTCACATTAGCAAAGCCTTAACAAAGATCAATAACCCGCCATGGCATGCAAACTAGTTTTAGTGATTCCCCACCAAGATACATCTCAACTTTAACAATCACAATCAACCTATAATAAAGTTCAAAAACCTAATAAGCAACACAAACTGAACCACAAGCAACAAATAAGTTTAAACAACTTAAATACTCAACACAAACACCAGATATCAAAACCAACAACCAACCTAATCTACATAAAACAGTACCCACAATCAACCTACAATAAAGCTTTTAACACAACAATTAATAAGCAACACGAACATAAACATAGCCTACAATAAAGTTCTTATACACCAAAATAAAATTAGTACCCATATAATCATATCCACATCCAACACAAATAACACATCAAAAATCCGTCATAATCAAAGACCCCCTAAAACAGAGCGACCAAATTGCAAACATATTTAAGCATATTGTGATGTCAAACCCGATTAGTAGCTGCAGAGCCTTCTTATTTTTAGAGAAAAAAAATGGGCATAATCATAGCGACATGCAACGTTTAATGACTAAATATGTCATTCGGCTTAATACCAATCATTTTACAAACATTCTAAGTCAAAACACCAACACGCAAACCAAATAAAACTGAAACCAGGCATCTATACCCCAACAAAGTTGGAAAACACCCATTTACTCATGCGTGTTAAACATAGAAGATATGAGTGAGTGTATCAAATTAGGGTTCGTGCAGATCATGGGAAAGATGAGAATGGAAAGGTGGGAGAAGAAAAGTGGTTTTTTGGTAAAGTGTATTAAGTGAGAACGGTAGTGGGGTGTTTAGTAAATTGGGGGTGTGTGTTATTTGGGGTAAAGGTGATGGCCTAGAAAATAATTGGTTTTCTGGTAAAGTATATTAATTGGTTTCTTTCTTTGTAAGTGGTATTAGTTTATTTGTAATGTATTATTTGTTTTGATATTTGTTTATTTAATATTCTATTATTGTCCTTTTGTCCTAAACTAACTGCCCAGGTCTGTACTGTCATTCCCAGTTCTTTAGAGAAGTGTCCACAATGTTGTTTCTTGGTTTGATGAAGTCTTTGAAGTTGTTGTTAGTGGGGTATGTAATGTTCTTGAAGTGTTAACTTTTCTTAGCATTTGCTTAGCTCTCTAGCCCGTCTTTATCAGTGTCTTTCTTCATATGCTGACTCAGAGATGGAGGTGAGGTGGTTTGAAAAAGCTCTTTTGCCTTTGTTTCCTGTGTTGATGACAGAGTGGTGCATGATTTTTAAGGTTTGTGCTATGAGTAGTAATCATGTTGATCATGTTGACAAGCAGCAAACAACAAGTACGAGTGAATACATTTTTGGCTAGTCTTTCAGCACATGTTCATTAACTTTCTTTGATTATTTTAGAATGGTCAAATGAGTTGGTGAATTGAAAAGTACTAGCTCTTGATTGGTTCTTGACAATTGTCCACAATCTGACCATATCTGTAAAAGTATGTTTGTAGAAACAACATTAACTTTTGTTTTTACCATTTCATCATTCTATAAAACCCTTGTGTAAGTATGACTTAAAGTGATTTCCCTCAACTCGTGAAGTGAACTACCAAATTCCATAACAACTTTGTCTTGGACATCTTGTATGTTAATAGAATCTCCTTGGTGCATGCGTCAATAGCAAACCACATTTCCCTAGCAGTAGGAACAACATCCATTTGTGAATATTGTATCATGTACCAAATTCTACAAGTATACATATGATTGCTTCAGCTTTAGCATCAACAAAGTGTTTTGTTGTTCTGGAGTGGTGTTGACGTAAGTTTCTTCTCTGACCACTAACGTGGTTTTCCTGGGTCATCACCTTTTACTGGAACTTCTAGAGTGACAAGTTGAGTAGAATGTAAGGACTCTCTATCATTGCAGTGCATCTTTGTTAGGTTTTTATCAACGAGCTCATAAACCATGAACTACCAATTGCCTGAGTTGAGCTGTTTTGGGACGTGAAAGATCTACACCAGTACTTGATCAAAGTATCAAAGCCGTACACATGTTCGTCAAATCAAGCCAGCAACGGAGGAGAAGATGGAATCAAACTATGGGTTGTGAGTCTGCTTGAAATTTAGCTTAATTTTTCAAGTCCTGGTTGATTTGTGACTTATTTATTGTCTGCTTTTACAATCTTTAGGAAAAAGCAGAAACGGTTATCAGTCTGAATGCTAGACTGTTTCACCCGTCAGTATAATGGCATTTGTTTGGTCCTTTGTTATTGCTAGAGTGTTTGTTGGAGATATCATTAAGATTCTAATGTGTGACAAAACCAGTCCAACTTATCAAATCAAAGTTCGTTGCAACAAAACTAGCACGCTCACGGACTTCTATACTATCAATGCGTGTAAGTTCACGTATCTTATATATTCAAGTTTCTATACGAAAAAAATATATATATATTTTAAAATAAATTGCAGAAATGGTCCCTGTGGTTTCCTCAGATTATTTAATTGGCATGCATAGACTTAATACTTCACATAAGGGTTTACACATATGATTATAAAAAAATCATGTGTCAAATGGTGTACAAAGAAGCATGCAAAACATCATCTACACACAACCATACTCAGAAGCTGACATTCGCAAGATTCAAGAGGATGATCGATGTGGACATATCCGATGATGCAAAGGTTTTGTTGACAAAAATTGGAGTGGAAACATCTCTGAGATATGCCACAAACTTAATCACATCAGCTGCATTGGCTTGCCAGAAGAGGAAAGGGAAGGTTGTGGAAATGGATGACGTGAGCCGAGTTTATGAGCTGTTTTGGGACGTGAAAAGCTCTACACAGTACTTGATCAAGTATCAAAGCCAGTACACATGTTCAATCAAGCAGCAACGGAGGAGGAAGATGAATCAAACATGATGGTTTGAGTCTGCTTGTAATTTAGCTTAATATTCAAGTCTGGTTGATTTGTGAGCTTATTTATGGTCTGCTTTTACAATTTAGAAAAGCAGAAACGGTTAATCATGTCTGATGCTACTTTTTCACCCGGTCAGTATATGGCATTTGTTGGTCTTTGTGTATATGCTGAGTGTTGTGTTGGAGATATTCATTAAGTTCTAATGTGTGACAAAACCAGCAACTTATATAATCATGTTCATTGCAAACAAAACTAGCAACTAACTTCTATATGTTACGTGTTAAAGTTCACGTATCTTATATATTCAAGTTTCTATACGAAAAAAATATATATATATTTTAAAATAAATTGCAGAAATGGTCCCTGTGGTTTCCTCAGATTATTTAATTGGCAGGCATAGACTTAATACTTCACATACAGATTGCAGGTGGCCTCCCTATGGGGAAACTTTTGTGCCACTTTGTCCCTGACAGGGACCATTTTGTTCAAAGTGAAACAAAAGTTTCCCAACAGGGAGACCGCCTACAATTTCGCAAAAATAGGGACCATATGTGCAATTTGAGCAAACCAGAGGGACCATTTTTGCAATTTACTCTTTTTTTTATAAAACATTACATTTTTCACGGGTCTAATATTTGTATATTTTAAAACCTAAAGGGACAAAAGACAAAGAAACCCTTGAGTCGGTTGGTTGGTATCCTATACATAAAAATATCTTTTCATTTATATTTTTCAAAAATCCCTCAAGTCGCAAGTTCAAAAACACTCACCGGTAAAGTTTTTTTTTCTCATCTTGGTCGAATACTTTATTATTGTTGCTTCGAATTAGGGTTTGTTATTAAATTTGTAATTGTTTCTTGGAATTTATTAATTTGTTTTTATAAGCATTAGGATTTATTATGTTTTATATAAAAGATGTTTGATGAAAATTTGTAATTGCTGTTTTTTGGGTTGTTTTCTTTTATAGATAGCTATGTTTTCTTAGTTTGAGAATCATAAATAATTTCAGATTTAGCTTATCACTCTTTGCATTAATGCTTATAGATCACCATCTCATATAAAATTTAACTGATTCATTCCGTTTTGTGCGAAATCGAATTTTAGGGTTCTTAGTGCGAATTTTATTGAATATTGCGATTAATGCTTGTTTGTCATAATCTGATAATGGGGATATGTTTGTTGATTAGTGTATAAAAAGTGGTTAGAACATTTAATTGGTTGATTAGGCGATAAAAATAGTGGAATAGTGTTGGTTTTGGTTTATATTTGTTTGTTCTCCACTTGAAAAGGTCAACATTGGTTGAATCGTTGTCTGTTACATGAATATTTTCTTAGGAACAGTTTCTGGATTTGTGGTTTCGATTGATTAAAAATCATTGGTTGTCCAATTTTGGTTTCGGTTGGATTCGCTGGATACTTAACTTGCGAAGTTTGATGTTGGTTTGTTCTCCAAGATTATTGTTCGTCATAAACAAAGTGGTGTAAAAAGTAGTTTGTTCTCCCGTGAGTTAGTTCTCATGTGAGTTAGTTCTCCATTAGGTTTGTTCTCTGGTGTATAATTAGTTCTGCAAGTGTAGTTCTCCATCAGGTTTGTTATCCCGTGTATAATCAGTTCTATAAGTGTATTTCACTACTTTTTGTTCACATTTGTTCTCCAAGTAGGGTTGTTATCGGGTTAGTTTT